>CALSCE010009408.1:2471759-2483768 GCA_943593645.1 Bovichtus variegatus | reverse complement strand
GATAGATAGATAGATAGATAGATAGATAGATAGATAGATAGATAGATCAAATGCACTGGTGGTTTGCTTCCGCCTGGCATCACCGAGAGGAGTTGTGCAGTCTTATGGCCGGTCTGTGGAGCAGGACTGAGACAGCAGTCAGCTGCTGAACCTGCTCCTCTGCCTGGTGAATGTGCTGTGCAGAGGGTGGTGGCCGTTGTCCGGGATGGATAACAGTTTATCCAAGGTCCCTCTCTCTGCCACTGTCACCAGGGAGTCCAGCTATGTGCCCACTACAGAGCCAGCCCTCTTCACCAGTCTGTCCAGCCACCCTGCGTCCTTCTTCTGGCTGCTTCCTCCCCAACACACCACAGCATAGAAGAGAACATTGGCCACCACAGACCGGTAGAACATCAACAGCAGATTTTTTGCAGATTTTGAAGGAACCCAGCCTTCTCACAAAGTACAGACGACTCTGCCCTTTCTTGTGAAGAGTGTCCATATTTGCAGTCCAGTCCAGCTTGTAGTCCAGCTGCAGCCCCAGAGATTTGTAGGTCCTGACCACTGAAGATCATTGCTATTAGTATCCACAGTTGCTTTTCACCTCAAAACCCACAACAGGATAAGAAAATTCAGCGAGGTTAACCGTCACATTGACAAAGCATTCTGAAAGCAGCAGCCAGCCAACAAGTGAATAAAAGTCACTGAAATATAAATCCAAAGGTTGTCAGACGCTTTGTACACAATGGTATTTTATGAGTCCTATGTCTGAAGGGCCACGGCCCGTATAAATGCATGAGCATGTGCATGTTTAGTAGTGATATGTGGACATGTTTGTGAGGGAGCCGACATTCTTTGCTGACAAAATATGGTTTGTGTTTATTTTGCGCCGCTCTGCACTCTCCACATTAGTTTAGTGTCACTCTCTTACGTCATTCTACGACATGAAACATGAAGTTGAATTCAATTGGAATATTTTGTTTATTAGTGTTCGCATTAAAAAAAATAATAATAATTTAATTAAAAAAACATAGGTACAAAAGTACAAAGAAAAACAAATAGACAAACACTACCAAGCTTATTAAGATCATAAGATGACGCCATACAAAATAAAACACAGAAAAGAAAAACAACAATAAAAGACAAGGTGCGTGCATTCCGTAATCTGCTTCCAACTGAGTAAAATTAGTCTTCTGGCTAAAAGAGTGACGTACGAAATGCAATTTGACTGCGACTCAGGAAGAGGATCATCCTCACATTGGATACCAAAAACGACTTGAAGAGGATTTGGATCTATTGGTCGACCATGTGTCTTGGATAGGACATGAAAAATGGAGGAGCAAAAACCAGAATGTATGAGTTGGTGTTGCAGGGGAATTCTTTTTTACGTTTACTACAAGAATTATCAACCGATTGACACATCTTTAAGATTCAGAGTTTCGACAGATGAAGTTTGTGTGAAACCTTGAATCAGGGCACATTTGGGTCTATTCACGAGAATATATCTGACATCTGTAAATTGTTAAATTCTAATCTTCACCATCAAATCTTTTATCATTTATGTTTTTCCCCCTGGACTGTTGATGAAGTGTGTTGTCCTGTAGGTGGCGCTGTTTTCTTATTTACTTGTCTTTACCTTATTCACTCCAAACAGTAAAATACATCACTCATTAATTTCTTGACAAATGCAGCTATTAGTTGGGATCAAGACACTTGTTTTAATGCAAAGAAAACTTGAGAAAAGGTACTTAAAAGTGTCAAAGTTTCTGTTTTACAGATCTAATATTTGGGGTTTACACAGTTTACATTCAACACAAGTTAAAGAGTAAAGGTCACCCATGGTATCTCACTTTAACAGCATCAGATTAATGCACATTAGGCTGTACCCTGGACAATGTATTGATCTATTCATATTAGGCCTTCTTTTGAGACAATTGGCCACTAGCCTCTTTTTGTTGATGTTTTGCATCTGTTTGTAGTTGTTTTGAATCTCTTTGCAGCTTTTTGGCATCTCTGCCTGTAGTTGTTTTGGTATCTTTGTGGTATTTAGTGTCTCTTTGTAATCGCTTTATGTTTCTTTTCATTTGGAGTCTCTTCCTGTTATGTGTCTCGTTGTGTGACACGCTGTGGGTGAAGGCCAGTTCAGTGATCCATCCATGCAGCAGATATTTTGACTTACTGTAGCTGCAAGCACACAGCAGGAGTTACTAAATCAATTCAACTATGTCTTCATCTATGTGATGTTATGTCTTTATTAAGGCCCTGAAATGTATCACTTAAAGTCAATCTAGTTACAAGTGTGCTTTCCCTACCATACCATGTCAAAAAGGTCTATCAGCATAATCATAATGGGTCAGATTACTTTGAATTGTAGTCAGTTACTGAATACAAACTACACTGCAATTTCTTTGTAATTATTAATGTAATTCATTGGATTACAAAAAATGATATGTAATCTAAGTAATTTTGAATTACTTCATATTCAAACATTGACAATGTTACACTTAATGCACACAAAAAAGGGGCCCAGCTACCACAAATATTCTTTATTCTCTTTAAACATCTCAAAACATTTCCAATGCAGATGAAAGGCATTTAGCATATTCAGCATTTACAGTTGGTCAAATCACATGACCAAACTACAGGTGCACTGTGTGTATTCTACAACATGTGGATGCTTGCTTCTGTGTAAGCTTTTGTTGCTGCTGTTTTTTAAACTCAAAATGTTCATCTTCCATTTTCAATGTAAATAAAAACATATCAAAACTTTATCCAACATTATCCATAAATCATCCTTAAAAATCAAAAACAAATATTAGCAGAGTCACCATTAACAAATCTGGCAACCTGAGGGGAGTAATTTTCTTTGCTAGTACTTGATAGAAACCCTGCATGTCAGAAACGTTTTTCATGATTTATTAGCATCGATTATGAAAAAAACGTTTCCTTCACATTTTTATTATATCTTTAAAAATGCCATATTTTAAAGATGTAATAAAAATGTAATCAAGTAATCATGACAATTTATCTATAATCTAATTACTGATTTTCTTTAATGTAATTTGGGCTGATTATAGTTAAATATTTGTTTGTGATCTGATATATGCATCAGTGACTTCATTGTGTCAGGTGGGGATCTGTTTTCTTATTGTTTTTTTTCCCCATTTGGTAGCATTCCATAAAAAAATAGGCTCAGAAAAAAACTACACTTTAAAATGTTACTGAAATGAAAAGGAAAAAAAACAACTCATTTTCAGCTAGCAAGCTACGTCACTTCCGGGATGTATGGGAGAGAAAAATGACAGCTGGTTTGTTTTCATTAACAAGGAAAATTCAAAGTAGACATCAGAGGTATGTAGAACGAAGACCGTGAGATTTTGAGACGTCATCTTGACATATTGTCATTGACTAGAGAGTATTGAAAGTACATGTATATCGTTGCCATCTGTAATCCATCTCTTGCTCCATCGAGCTGCTGCTGGGGGTCAGACTCACTGATGCTCAGTCTGGACTGGACACTGCCTGCTACTTGGCTGTCAACAACCGCCGGCAGTTCGTACTTATTATTCATCAGTTATATGTTGTTTCCTTTAGCCAAGAATATAATAGGAAAGGGGTTGTAATTGTCTGTACAGGGTTAGCTATACGCTTTTTAGTAAAAAAAAAAACAAAAACAAAAAAACTCCAAACTCCTTTAAAAAATGTGCACATTTCTTGTTGTCTGAGCCTTATCGGTTTATGTATAACATAACAACACTACTTTAAGACATTTTACTAATCACTAAGAGTTATACATCAGCTCGGCGTAAATCTCATAGAAGAAATGTCTCTTACAACAATGAAATATCAACTTTTATAATCGGTCTGCCTGTTGTTGCCAGGTCCACTTTTCACCAATTAGATGCAACTTGCTGAGTGGCTATAGCTAGTAAAGCAGGCACAAAAGTTTAAATTGGGTCTACATTTCTCTTGCTTTGTCAAAAAGGTGCATGCCGAATTTACAAGAACTGTGTGCTGAATCGCAGGTTGTCAGGTTTTACAAACTGTTAGGTGTGTACATTTACTGATAAGCAAAAAAGAATAACATAACGAGACTTTTCAAGGGCATTTGTCATAGCGGACTCCCCATAAAACAGAACAAGCCGAATCCCATTAACAAATCTGTATCTTTATCGATGCCTGTGCCTTATCGGCCGATGCATAACGTGATGACACCACGTAAAATATTTTACGAATCAACAAGAGTTACATATCAGCTCGGCGTAAATCTAATAGAATGAGTAGCACAATATCGCAATAAAATATCAACTTTTATAACCGGTGTGTCTGTTGATGCCGCGATCATTTTTCACCCAATCGGCGTTACTCCGTGAGAGGATCTAGCCGGTACACTTGGTACGCCAAATTGTGTTCAAATATTTATTGATAAAAAGCTATGCCGAATTTACGAAAACGTTGTGCTTAATCGATTGCCACCATATTTTGTAAACTGTAAAATGTGCAGATTTAGATGCATCTAAAGATACATCTAATTGCCAGGGTTCTCAATGGTGTTCGGCGTAGCGGACTTCTCCCGTAACAAGTCAGAACCGCTGTAATCTCATTTAAACTTTTTTTCTTCACCAAATGGCTTTCTTACTGCATAATAACAAATCATTGAGTATATGTATATTGTCTCTGACAGATGATTGTATCTTATTTTGTTAACCCCTGTGGGTAAATTCCTGTCTGGTTTGTACTGTGAAGGCAGTTTGGCTGTTTACAGCAGCACTCTGCTCTACAGAGTCAAAAAGTGCTTCTATGTTCTTTTGATTAAATGAATATTGGTAAATGAGTAGTAAGGCAGACAGTGATCTTTGACTTTGTTTGTTCTCCAGTGTCATGTGGTGAACAGACTCCAAGTCCTCCCTGTCCTGGTCTGCCCAGAGCAACTGACCAAAGGGGGACCAGCATTTTTCTGGAGACATCTGCCAGCCCTGCCATCCACTCTGGAGTAAGACACTACTGACAATGTCATAGAGCGTGCCTTTTCTCGTAAAAATAAACAGCTTTGTCTTGTGTAAAAGTGAAGGACATTTTGTTTAATTTGCACTTGGATACTAAATGAATTTGGCTACTCTTGATTTCTTTGACAGGCTATCGGCACACACACAGAAGACAGTGAGCTGTGATAGTGGTCAAGTCAACGGAAACGTCTCTTCAGGTAAGACGCTTCCTGCCCTATCTTAAAAAATAGAAACATCGTATAAATATGTGACTTCTCTCCAACACCTCAGATGCGTGTTGTATTGAATCTATGTTTTAATGGTTAATGGTCTGTCAAAACATAGCCATGGCGTTATCGCAAATAACTTGATGTGTGAGCTGAAGAGTAACAAATTGCTTTAATATATGGCCACATTTTACTGCAGCCCATTTTTGTCAAATGAGACATTGTAACAGGAACCTTTTATTTTCTATTTCAGCAAAACCACTACATAATTTATGCTTCCCTGCAGTAGATTCCACAGCGGGGCTCTGCCCACCAAGCACTATAATAACACACACAGATAATCGTCATTTTAATTTAGAAACTTAAGTAACAAGTTAGACCAAAAGGATCTTCTTTACATTCTATTTTATTTTGAAAAGTTCTGCATAGAGAGCAGCTTTCTTGTTTCAGCCCTCCAGGCTAATTCAGGGATATGCAAAGGGGACAGTGTCTCTGGCACTTGCTGATAAAGAGCCGAGGACACCTCCTTGTGTCCCTTCCTACTCCCATTATCACTCATACATTTCTTTAAAAGAAATGCAGTCACTTATCAGACCTGGACATGCTTGTGTTTCGATGGCTGATCTATACAGGCAAAATATGATGAATATTTTAGTAAAGTCTGCAAAATGGAATAAAAAGTTGCAACTGAATTACTGAAATGAATGGACTGTCATCAACACTAGTGTTGAAACCAGCTGATAAACTGCAACACGAGGTCCAGTGTCCCGCTCGACATGGAATGTCTGGAAAGTTCTGAAACTTTGACAAGTTTATGTCAGACAAGAAATGGGAAGATTACTTGATTTTCACCAAAGTTTGTGCGGTTCATATAATATATATCGATATATATGTATTATATATAGGTGTGTGTGTGGTGTGTGTGTGTAAGCCGTATAAACAACAATAGTATAAGCAGGTCAATTAATCAATAAGTAAATGAATTCATTAATGAATCGATTAAACAAGGATTTGCTGCTTTTTTCTGTATCGTTTATGCCTTGTTTTGGGCATAAACAAGGTAACAGCTGTTTTTACCACGTTACCCTGGTCTCCGAGTGATTTGAAGGCCATTTTTCACTCTTTTTCACTGATGTTCCATAGGCCATAGGTCATTTATCATTCTATGAAGTCCACATCTATAGTGCTTTATGAGGGCATAATGATTATAGAAGCAACTGTGCGTGGATTAGTTAAACACGGGCCATGTACGAGTTGACCGCTAATCACTGTGGATGTGTGTCTCTTTTCGACACTGCTGACCAGCTGAGCGGGAGGCTGTTCAGCGGGACGGAGCCATGGAGCCACCAGAGGACAAGTACGGCCGTACCTTTGTCGAGGTGATGAGTGAAAAGTACAGTCCAGAGAACTTCCCAGTACGCAGAGGGCCTGGTATGGGAGTGGTGGTGGTGCCCACCGCATGTCCTCAAGGCTCCCCTATGAAAGGTGAGCGGGGGTCAGCATGTCACTTTCACCTTATCTCACGACAGCTTCCACAGGATGGGCCATGGCGTGTTCCATGTAGCTGTTTTATATGTTTGTAGAGAGCGCAGTTGAGAGTGATAGCCAGACAGAGAAGGTTTCCATCTAGTTTTACACATAAATCCAATGCACACCCTTCGGACTTGCCCATTGAGCCCTCATGGACGTTTTGTCGTATTGCACTGCGTCGTGTTCACAATCATCACGCAAAGTCTGTGAGGCGACTGGGCCTGAGAGGAGAGAACGTGCGCTGTTAGTTGGGATTTAAAGCAACTACAAGGAGTTTTCAACATGGTTATGAAACATGGTTATGTAATACTGACGCCTCTATATGACCTACATAAGCAAACAAGCATCAGCGAGAAGATTGGCTACTTCCACATAGTTATTCTTAATGACGGGTCCGATTCCCCGCAAAAATCAGATGAAACAATTTACGGCACGCAGACCGATGAGCTGGTGTTTTACATTTTCACAGGCAAAGTTTCGCAGTGAGTAGTATGTTAGCCAGTTTTGACGATATCCTTTGTGGCTATGGCTGATACTGGGGCAGGACCAAAACAAATGCTAGCCAGATACAAGATCTTTACCACACAGGAGTCGCCAAAATCAGCAGCAAGTGAAAATTCCTTCACTTGACCTCACTCATTTCCGTTGTGATTCTTTGTGGTTACAAATCACAGCTTCCTGTGACTCATTACATCTCAGGGCCACTTTACTCAAATTAAAAACCCTCCTCCCTCCCTGTTGGACTAATCCTTATTAATTCTCATTCCGTTCTCTCCCACCTCTGCTCCAGACCGTCTGAACCTGCCCAGTATTCTGGTGCTGAATGGCTGTGGGATCAGCAGGGCAGGAGACCAGGCTGAGATCGCTGCTTTCTGTGCCCATGTCATAGAGCTGGACCTGTCTCATAACAAGCTGCAGGACTGGCGAGAGGTGCCGTCTCTGGGTTTATTACAGTAGTTAATTTCCATTCAAAGATAATGCTGGTGATATTCTAGAATTATCTACTTTCTTCAACAAATCCTGAGAAAAGCCAAATATATCTTATTCCTCTGTGTCATAAGGTGCGTTTCCACCCACCTGTTTTTTATTCGCATTTTCAATTTGCGCAACAAAAAAAATTTGAAAACATTTTGTTGTGTTATCTGGCTTAACTATGGGCTATGAGCGCGTTGACATAAAAGGGGCGGGGTTTGCAGCACATTACCAATCACAAACATGGACACGTGTGCCGTAAGCAGAGTGTCATATTTTACAAATTAAGTGTAACTACAATATTAGACAAATGCGAAGAAGTTAAACACGTAATCCAGCTAAGAGTAACGACAGCTGGCAGAAAATCTCTGACTGTGTGAATGTGTAAATGAATAGATATATAATATCACTGCCCCTTCTAGGGCATGAGTAGATCTGACTTTAATTACATGTGTGTATTCCATTACATGAAGGTGTTACTCAGATGTATTCTTATAGAATATAAGATACTTTATTCATCCTCTTTTATGATAATAATAATATGATAATATTGTAGTCTTATTCTTTCAGCTGCAACCGGCGGTGTAAAACGACACTATTTTTTATTTGCTCCCAAGTCTGTTTCACACCACCGGGGTTGCAGCTAAAAAATAAGACAAAAATATTGTCATACACGGCATAAAAGTATATCTAAGCAGCACATTGATTTAACTGAATACACGCACGTAGTTATAGTCAGATACACGCCCTATATGGGGCAGTGATATTATAAACCTGGTAATTTACGCATTCACACATTTTTTACCAGCTCTTCTTCCTGCATTTGGCAGTTTAAACTGGATTATGATTTTATATAGCCTGTAACTTCTTCATATTATCTTACGATCCATGCACAGAGCTGTGATTGGTCAGTCGGCGGTTCTTTAACACGAGGTGCTCTGGATCATAAGTTACCATGGTGATCTACCCTGGTAAGAAGTGAACCACTGAACCCGGAAGTTACCTCGCTCACCCCAAATCCTGCTTCGTAGTACAGGCCTCCCCTGTAACCTTCCTCACATTAGTACATGAAACAAACACATATGTCATATTTTGTCGTTTTTTTGACTGCGCTCTTATAATTATGTCATCTAGTTGCGCCCTCTTCTACTGTAAGGGTACAATGGTTTTCTGACTGGAGAATTGGGGCCACCGTATGTAGCGCCAACATTTGGGATATATTTGGTTGGAAACCAAGCTATAAATGCCCATTGTGGTCCAAAAACTATTAAAAACACATTAATGATGCACACTTTCGTCATCACAATAAGTAATTCCCTCTGCCAGACCTATGCTGTGATGGTCATCAGGTGCCTGTGAGGGCTGCCTGTCTTCTTGATGGTGTATTTCTGATGATGAGATACAACTTCTAATGACCAGTAAAGATCTGTGGCCACACCAAGTCAAATCAATCTTGTGGTTTTCTGTTTTAAACTTGTGGTTTCCAAAAGTAAAAACGCATCATTGCTCATGTTTCAGATCAGTAAAATCGTGTCTAACATCCCCAACCTGGAGTTCCTGAACCTGAGCTCGAACCCCCTGGGAGGAATGACCCTTGAGCCGCGCTGTGCTGAAGGCTTCTCCCGGGTCCGACGCCTCGTCCTCAACAACACTCAGGTGTCCTGGAACACCGTGCTGCTGCTCACCAGGGAGATCACTGAGTAAGAATTACTTTTTTCAGCAAAACCACTACATCGTTTATGCTTCCCCACAGCAAAGCCCACCGAGCACTATAAAAACACACACAGATAATCGGCATTTTAATTTATAAACTTGAGTAATAAGTTAGGCCAAAAGGATCTTCTTCACATTCTGTTTTATTTTGAAAGGTTCCGCATAAAGATCAGCTTTTTTTTTTTATTGCTGAAGATCATCACAGGCTTGCAAACTATTATAACAGTGTACAATGGAATATAATATAATAATTATTAATAGAGGGCAATTTTGTAGGCCAACCGGAAAGTTAGCATTGCACTGGTCCCTCGACAAAAAGCCAATTTAACCAAAGACCATAAAAAAAAAAAATAAATAAAAAACACCATTGACTTTGAGATGAGGGAACCGGAAGTACACAAAATCTGACTAATTTCTGGGTTTTAGGACTCATTCCTGCAAAATTATATATATATATATATATATATATGTCTGTAATAATATAATAAAGTGTATAATGTTATAATTTAATATAACATATTATAACATAGTCTAATATAGTATCATTTAGAATATAAGTATTACATAAAGTATAATATGATAGAATATTCTATCATATTATCAGTCCAGACAGTTGAGAGGGAGAAGTGAAGGGTGAGTGTCCCAAGTGTGTAGTTCAGTAGTTGTTAGTTGAGGAGGATAAGGTGTGGTCATTTAAGATGGAGGAAGGCGAGGTTCATAGGTTCAGGAACTACTTCTACTGAAGAAATAGTTCCTAAATTATCCTCAGAAGGGCCAGTACCCAGTTGCATAAAACCACCTTCCCTTACATTTTCATCTGAGAATTCCGTAGAAAAAATTAGTTGCATAAAATCACCATAAAGATTTCCTTAGGATGTTACTGGGTTACTTAAAAAGCATTTTGCTAAACTTTTAAGGGACCCATCTCGGTCTCTTAAAAGTCAAATAGTTAGTGGAACACAAGGCAATGGTTGAAATGTTGGTGATTGAAGAGGAGGAGGAGATAACAAGTCGCATTTAAAAGGACAGGGAAAAACCCACTGGACATTATGAGTGACGCACAACTTGTTAGAAAGTATAGATTTGACTGTCAATCTATCTTGAAAATCTCTATTATACTCTACATATACATATTGTCATTATATTATATATATCATATTGTTCGACATTCTCTTCTCCTGCCCAGTTTGATTTTCTTTTACTTTTTGTATTCTCTTTGTTGTCCATTTTGGAGATGTGAGCTAACACGGACAATGATGCTGTCAAGGAAAGGATGATGATGTGTGTAAAGGGTAACCATGGTAGCTGAAGTGCAAATGTGCTGTACTATGACAGTAACTTTCGTGGAAGCTTTGGTCCAAACTCTCAGGCAAAGAGGCAACCTAAGAGGCTTTAATGCAATGCTCCTAAATGAACCCCTCAGCTTAGGGAAATATTTAGGTTGACAAACTTAGGTTTGAAACTTAAGGTAGTTAATGCAACCAGTCCCCTCTCTTTAAAGCAGCAGCACAACATTCCTCCTCCCCCTGTGTTCTCCTGTGTTCTCCTGTAGGCTGGAGGAGTTGTTCCTTTGCCTTAACGAGTACAGTGATGTGAGTGCCTCCAGTGTGGCCTGCCCTACCCTGCGCCTACTTCACATCACTGACAACAGCCTCCAGGACTGGGCCGAAGTCCGCAAGTTTGGCTCCATGTTCCCCAGCCTGGACACTCTGGTCATGGCAAACAACAACTTGGCCTCCATCCAGGACAACAAGGATATCCTGCAGCGGCTCTTCCCCAAACTACGCAGTATCAACCTGCACAACTCAGGTCAGTTATACGAGTGTTGAGTTGCTGTGTGCGTTTCGGTACAAGACCTGTTAAACAATTTAAATGTTTTACTGTCCCATGATGGTTTAATTCTAGGAGGAAAGCACTGATTCGCTTCGGTTGTTCAGCTCAGTACAGAGTGACAGTGTCGGCGTGTGTTTGTAATGACTTGATGGCTGATAAAATTAGCACCAGCAAACATGTCACTTTATCCTAAAAGCTTTTGTTTTATCTGTAGAGTATTGCAACAGATTCCTCTTTCTATTTTGGGGAGTTTTGCTGTTGAATCTATTTTTAGAGTTCTATTGAGAGTAGAGGGGGCAAAAACAATATCTAAAGACCGGTTCATATTGACCTCAATGCATCACTTTGTCATTTCTCCTTCCCCTGAGGCACAGAAAAACCATCCTTCTTGAAAGTCATGTTGTTTCAGATTCAGTCTTTGAGACTTGTCTATCCTAAAACAAAAAAAAATTCTGCTGACAGGCTGTGGCATAATTTCCCTTTTTCGAATTGAGTGCTATTGTCTTGACACAAGAGATATGTTCGGGACTTACCACCATGGCGGCTGAGCCATTGGACTCAATTTCCCAGGTTCCTCCACTGGTGTCAAAATCCTCCATCACTTGTTCACTCTCTTCTTCTCTTGCTGCTGCAACCCCTCTCTTTTCTCTTCACCCACATCAGCAGCTGCCACACAATGCCTGCTAAGCTCTGACCACCGTGTGTCCTGTATAGAGCACATACTGTGTGTGTGTGTGTGTGTGTGTGTGTGTGTGTGTGTGTGTGTGTGT
>CALSCE010009408.1:2449544-2465602 GCA_943593645.1 Bovichtus variegatus | reverse complement strand
TCTATATATATAATTTGATGGTATTTTTTTTTTTACACAAGCATTTTTGTCGTCTACGAACACAGATTGACAGGGAGGCACCAGGTGTAACATACTGTACAGTGAAGTGTTACCACATGGCTGGGACAGAGTTATCTCCAGGAGACACCTCCTTTTGTCGACTGTCGCTATTGTAATGGAGAATTTCATCATACTGTAGTAACTTCAACTGTTTATATTAAGCTTCAAATTATTTGTATGTCCTTTGATGTAACCAGGACAGCAACTGTATGGGGGTCACTTGTTTATCTAGTGAGGGACACACTGCCCCTCCCCAGGGGGGGGGGGGCTCCTACACTAAACTCATCTCCTCTGTTTTAAGGCTTTACACCTTTTACATTGTTTACAAACAGGAACTCTGACTAAATGGAGTTCTGACTTCGATCTCTTTGTTCTTTACTAACAAAAGTGTCTTGACTTAGGAATGTGGTCAGGAATACTATAAGAGTAGAAGAAGAATCTCCGTACTTCGTACTTCGCTGCAGACTTGACACTCTGCATCATTGTTCCTTCTTGCAAGAATAAAGAATTGAAATATTACTTATTCAACTAAGTACTACAAACTCTTACGATAGTTTTTATCTGCTAAATTCCATGACACTGTGACTTTGTCCTAACAGTTGGAAAAGTGACTTCTTTGCGTGTGTTGTCAGGTCTTAACCGATGGGAGGACATTGAGAAGCTCAACTTCTTCCCCAGGTTGGAGGAGGTGCGGCTGCAGGGCATTCCCTTACTGCAGACCTACACCAACACAGAGCGACGCAGCCTCATGATAGCACAGTGAGTGGTGAGATGTCACCCATGACATCTGCGAGCATGGAACTCCTTTATAGTAGATGAAACGGTGGTTTGCTCCTAACACTGAGGAGTGTTTAAAGGGCTAATATATAACAATTTAAAAGGTAAATGTCTGAAATCGACTACACCTATGTTACTTATTTTGTTGAGTTGGTCTCCTGTCAGTTTCCCCTTTAAACATGCGCCAGTGTTGTGGCTGTCTGAAATGTCATTTTTTTCCAGTTTTAAGCCACATTTTTACCATACCCGTTTTAGATCTTTGCCGTTTTAACTATATATTTTTACTGGTTGTAGGATTTAAGTCATCGGACGTCTGGATCGTAAGTTATCAGAGAAACAAACTGAGCAAACGTTAGCGGTTAGCTCGCAGCCCCTCCATCTTGTTTCCACCCGGGAAACTCATCTTTACTGTGAAACTGCTTTATTCAGTGTTTTTACCCGTTTTAATCACCTGCTCCGTTTTGTTTTGGAGAGCAGGAGACCTCTGCGGATAATTCGGCTCTAGGTAAAAACCCCTTTAGGCTGGGGGGCCCGGTAGCTCACCTGGTAGAGCGGGCGGCCCATGTACAAAGGCTGAGTCCTTACCGCAGTGGCCCGGGTTTATCCTGTGATCCCACGGCATTTCACGACGCCACCAAACTCCAAAGAATATTAAGTATTGTGCGTTTCACATCTGATTCACACAGTGTTAAACATACTGCTAATATTCCCTCAGGCTCCCTTCAATATCACTTCTAAATGGCAGTGTTGTGAGTGATAGTGAGAGAGAAGACGCAGAGAGGTTCTTCATCCGTTACCATTTAGACTACCCTGAGGAGGAGCTGCCCTACAGGTATGCTGCACTCACTGTCTGTACTCCAACTACAACGGTGTGAGTGTGTCTGTGTATGTGCGCTCTTCAGACTGACAGCACAACTTGCTCTTTGCCTCCTCAGATACCATTCCCTGGTAACCAAGTACGGGAAGCTGGAACCTCTTGCTGAGATTGACCTTCGACCTCGCTGCCGTGCCCAAGTGGAGGTTCACTGTGAGGAAAAAGTGGAACAGGTGTGTTAAGCATGCCATGAGGTATTATTCTATAGTTGACAAACATAGAATAACTGTAGAGGCAGGGCTTCAGTGATATCATGTGACTCATTCATTCTTGATCTTGCAATCCTGTTGAGTGTCTCTTCAGTAAATGTCATTTTATTTCTGCCTCAGTACTTGACACACATGCTTCCCACTTTTGTCTACTTGGTGCACCAAGGGTATATTTAATTTAACCATCCAGTTTGGTGATGCTTGTTGTTTGAAACGCTCATCCTATAATAGATAAATGTTCAGTCTCTGCACGGTCAGTGGTTCATGAGTCCTGCAACCTTCCATTGTGAAAGACTAATCGATCAAACACGTCATGGGACTCCGCAGGGTGTTATTAATCCCTCTTTAATGATTATGTATATTTATTTTATTCCATGAATTCCATTGAATGTTGTAGGCCTCACTAGTTGGCCTGTTTATAGAATAGCTAAGCTTATAGTTTGCCGCATTTTAGATGATGCCCGGGTGGCCATGTTAAAGGTTGACAGCGTTTTACCAGTATTGGCTAAGAACAGCTGATTAGCCCTTTTTAAAACCGCTCCAATCAATAGTTTTATATGAACGATGAATCACATGACTGTGTGTAATCTGAAATGTGTTGCTTAATTGCCTAACCCAAAGAGAATTATTACCCAACTCTGCAGTGTTTTCACACCAAACATGAAGCAAATTTTTCATGCGTCATGTCATGCAAATAGGCGCAATTTCGCACCAGGCGACATGAAGGATGTGCAATTTGCGTCACTTACGTCATTTGCGTATTCGCGCATGAAATTTGTGGAACGCTCTTGCATAAGACTAGCAGCGTTGCATTTCAGTGACCAAGGGGAATTCAGCACAAGTCCTAGAGGACATAATAGCATCCCTGCTAAACAAACAGGCAATCAGATCTCTCCCGAGCGAGGAGGCTCAGCGACGGTTTTACTCCCATTACTTCCTCATTACAAAGAAAGGGAGCTCATCCCTTCGTCCCATTTTTATATCTCACGACACTTACGAAAATACACGTTCAGGATGTTAACACACAAAATGCTCTGTTGTTTGATTCGCCCGGGAGACTGGTTTGTAACAATCGATCTTTTGGACGCGTATTTTCAGATCACCATTTATCCCGCACACGAGAAGTTTCCCAGGTTTGCCTATCAGGGCAGAGCCTGCAAATACCAAGCCATCCCATTAGGGCTTTCATTAGCCCCGAGGATATTCAGCAAGTGTGTGGAGGCGGCTTTGTTTGCGTTTAGGAACAACAACTTCAGAATATTGTCGTACATAGACGATTATCTGATATGCTCCCACTCGCGGGAGCATATCAGAGATCTTGGGTTCAATATAGACTGGACCAAGAGTCAAGTAGAACCCGTGCAATGTACAGAATACTTGGGTGGCAACATAATCTCCCTCTCTTATCGCGTCACGCTGTCAGAGGGGAGATTAGCGTCTCCCAATCAGTGTCTCTCCCTCTTCCGCCTGGAGAAAGTCGTATCATTCAGACGATGCCTGCGCCTTCTCAGTCTCATGGCGTCAATGACATCTGTTGTATGGTTTGGGCTTCTACTGATGAGAGATTTTCAGCGCTGGGTTGCAGCGTTGCGGCTCTATGCAATCCCCCCTCTGAGCCTGATCTCCTCCACTCTAGCCCGGATGAGGCCTTGGAGATCAGTTTGTGGGGCAGCACCCTTTCTTGTCGCTTTATGAAAGGTGCCTGCTGCAAATCCCGGTTTCCAGGCCCCTGGTTCCTCTCTGTCGGTTGTGTTGGACGCCCTCTCTCATCACCCATTTGAGCCTATAGAGGCAGTGACGATGAAGTTTATTTCACTTAAAACGGTGTTGCTCTTAGCTTTGTGTGCTTTTTCCATCCGCCCTTCCTGCTTGCAGTTTGCCCCTGGGCTCACCAAAGTCTGCCTGCGGTCCAATCCAGTTTACAGATGTCCCACAGTGGAGCCTTCGCCTTTTCGCTGTCACTGCGTTTATGCAATCTGGGAGTGCTTTATGTCGAAAGTTAGAAAAATAACTTTAGGTTACTTCCTCGGTTCTTTGATAACAGACTGAGGTGTTTCACCATTACATCCCTCCTTGTATGGACACGAAAAGAAACCGGTCTGGAATGATTTGTGAGGCGTCGGTCAAGTGTGGTATGAGGGGGCGTGGCCCCTAGCACTGTCACTGACAGACGTGGTGTCATTGGAGCTTCCTTAGTTGCTCACGCTAAGGTGATTCTCATAGTGAAACACCTCACTCTGTTATCAAAGAACCGAGGTTACAATAAGTAACCCAAAGTTGTAGCGTAACCTATAATAATAATACATGATAAATTATTTTTAGAACATATTTTGTTTTATTAATCTCAATCTTTTTAAGTAACTAAAGTTATCAAATATAGTAAATGTAGTATCGTTATAAGTACAATATTTTCCTCTGAGTTGTAGTGGAATAGATGTCTAAAGTAGCAGAAAAGACAAATACTTAAGTAAAGTACAAGTACCTCAGTACAGTACATGACGAAATGTACTTAGTTACTCTCCACCACTGACCATTCTTCTTAAAACAGATTTAGAGATTTATAGAATTAGAAAAAAAAAATCCAGACTTTGGTTTATTGTACTTATTCTGAGTGAAATGAGTGTCAGATTAATCCCTAAAATGTGTAAACTGTTTGTTTTTGTGTCAGCTGAGCATCCGTTTGGACCAGACAGTAGCTGAGCTGAAGAAGCAGCTGACAACAGTGGTCCAGCTGTCCACCAACAGCATGAGGATCTACTACATCGACAAGTGCAGCGTCTTCGGTCCGGAGGAAATGAAGTACAACACCCGGGCTCTCCACTCCTACAGCATCCAGGACGGTGATGAGATACTGGTGGTGCCCAAGACAAAGTGAAAAGCTGGTGACCAACTGGATGATTAGAGTGACTTATTGATTGATTGATTGATTGATTGATTGATTGATTGATTGATTGATTGATTGATTGATTAATTGGATTATTGGTTAACTGACATCACAAAAATAATTGGAAAATGGATGTGGAACAGCATCAGCAGCCCTCTTGTTTGGAATGAAGAGAGTAAAACAAGAAAATGATGTAAACACCATCATGGAAACTGCACAGTGGACTACAGTGGGCTGCTGGGAGCCTCTGGCTGGAAATGCAGCCGTTTATGTCTTTATTTATTTCAGCTTTATTTGAGGGCATCTACTGGAGTTAGTAGACAAATCTGTCACACTGGAAAACAGGCCGAGAGAGCAACTTGCAGTCAGCTAGCAGCTTAAGCAGATGGGAGGGCGCTGCTGCACCAGCAAGGCTTCGCTGCAGCTCTATTTCTTAGTACATGCCATGTACCATAGCACATGCATAGGCAAGCATCCAATGCCATCAGCTTGCCCACTTAAAGTAAAACTACCGTGATTAGCAGTGAGGCAGTGCACTTTTAAAGTGGGCACAATATCAGGAAGAGCTGCAGTTGTTGAAAGAAAAATACTGCTCAACTGTTAAATGGTGGTTATGAAAAAAGATTTTTTTTGGGTCCATTTTGTTTTACGGTGGTGTTTTTATCCTGTATCTGTGTCGATGATTGCCAAAGTTGGAAGATGCTACATCACATTCAGATTGTTTGACAAAATACCAACAGTGTCAAAAATCATGGAACTACAGTATTTCTAGATCCGTAATGACAATCAACAATCAGTGTGAAATTTATCAGTGTATGCCCTTTTTAAATCATTAAAGATCCCATAAGATTTTCAAAGTTAGGAATGTATAAGTACATTTATTCCCTCATTGAAATAAAACAGAATCTATGTGCACATTTTGTGATTAATTACAAAAGTGGCTTCTAAACTTCTCATTATGCTTGTACATAGAATAAACTGATATTTAAGGTGAGCACAGAAACTTACTCCTTCAGCAGATGAATGTGAAGAGGTAAAACATCCAAGTGCATAGTAAAGTAACAATAAGTAAAACTGGAGGGGGTCTTAAAACAAAAGGTAAAATCGATGAGGCAGGTTAAGGGAAAATTGATTTCTTAAAAAAAGGAAAATAACACCACTTTATGACAAAATGGTTTCAGGAGTTCAATTGAATATATCCTGTTATATTGATGTTTCCTTTATCCTTTTTATGTGCTTTCTTCATGTGTTTTCTGGACTTGGAGAAGGCTTATGACCATGTACCCTGAGGAGTCCTATGGGGAATATGGGTTACCAGGGTCGTTGCTACGAGCCATCTGGTCCTTGTATAACTGGAGCTGTGTCCACATTATCGACAGGAAGTCAAACACATTTTCAGTGGGTTCTCCCTTGTCACCGATTTTGTTTGCGAGTTTCATGGGTAGGATTTCAAGGCGCAGCCGGGTTTGAGGGAGTTATCGGTTTGTAGTTGACTGAGACCATGGTTCTCTGACCCTCTGGGTTGGGTTGAGGTACTTCCTCAAGCAAAGGACTTCAAGGCTGTGGTTGAATAGTCTTTTTTGCTTAGGAAGGTCCATAACTGAGTGTAATGACCCTGAAGTATCTACGTGGCGACCTTGACAAGAGCTGGTCGAGTTCTCTAAATGCTAAGGAAAGGTGCTTTGTGGCTTCCTTGCTTATATTCTTTAGCATAGGGTACATTGGACCATCCTTTACCAAAGAAAAGGAGTTTATGCCATCCCACAAATCCTTGCGGCAGCAACATTGAAAGCGATGGCAGACCCACGTCAATAACATCCGCTTTCACATAATTAAGTAGCCTAACGTAAGACTCTCTGAGCACCACTGTGGTCTTTTACTTTGTCCGAACGAATTCTCCTTCACATCTTTCCTCGACCTAATGACGTTTTCTATTCAAGTCAAGGAAAGTGCTTAGGAAAAGCTTTAGGACGTAATCTTTTTCTGACTACTCAACCGCAGCCCACGTATCTCTGGGTCTTGTTGACGTGTGAGAGTAAAGATGATCTACTTTCCAACTTTCACATATGGTCATGAGCTTTGGGTCGTGACCGAAAGCATGAGATCACAGATACAAGCAGCAGAAATAAGTTTTCCTTCATAGGGTGGCTGGACTCATCATTAGAGATCGCCAGTTTTGGATGTTATCAGCCCGTTGAATGTCCGTTATCAGTAGTTATCGCTAACAAGAGAAACTAAACGTAGTTTCGTAGTCGTAGTTTTAAACCTGCGCTTAACATTTTGAATTAAAACAAAACAACTTGTTTTTAGGTTCAGGTAGCAACACAGCTACTGGTAATGTTTAGGAAAAGATCATGGTTTGGGTTATAATAATTACGTTGTGTAACGTAACTTAAAATGAGTCATCATGTTGAGTTTTGGTTTCACATGGGACACCAGCAGCGAGCTCCCGGGTGCAAGTCCTGTGTTAATTGACCCCTCCATTCACCCGACCTCCTCCGAACACAGACTTTGTTGCTCTTTATACTTCGCCTAACTTCTCTGCTCCCGTCATAGCTTACTACGACCACTAGAGGTCGCTGTCGTCTTGTATTCGTATCGTAATCAACCGTGTGAATAGATGATAACGGCTTTCTAATTCTTCTAGTAGGTGGAGCAATGACAGATGAGGCTGACAACCACTGATAACGCCCATCCAATGGGCTGATAGCATCCAAATCAGGTTTAGAGATCGGGTGAGGATCTTTGCGTCGAAAGGAGTGAGTTGAGATGGTTCAGGTATGTGCTCAGGATGCCTCCTGGGGTAGACCCAGAACACGCTGGATAGATTATATAGCTCATCTGGCTTGGGAACGCCTCAAGATTCCCCAGGAGGAGCTGGAAAACATTTCTGGGGAAGGGACGTCTGGAATACATTTGCTTAGCCTGCTGCCTCTGCGGTGGCAGAAAATGGATGGATGGATGTTTCCTTTATCACTGACCAAGCTCTGTGTTTCTTATCACAAAACCCATACTGTATGCTCAAATTTGTATACTCACACATGCCCACACGGGAATTGTTATCACAAAGCAGCTGTTGTGTCATGTTATGTGCTGCCCCCTAAAGGTTTCATTGTGGCTCTGCCACGACAGTAGCCTCACTAGATGAGTTTTGTCTGTTGTGTGGAACGAAGTGGCACATAAACACACACAATAGGGGACACAAAAGACGATCTTTCAGTGCACATTCTGCAGAGGAGCAGTAGGAAGGCATAACTTCTCTATTTAAAACATCATGCAAGCGCAGGTATAATTATATTAATGTATCCGTCCATTAGCTATACCCCTTATCCAGATCATGTTAATTAATTGGATCACATTCTAGGGAGTAAAATAAGGTTGAGAGTTTGTCATTAGTTTTTTTGTTCATGGTCAATGAAGCAATGTGTTTTCATCAAATTCCCCTATTTTTGCATTCATGGCTATGATTTTACTAGGTTTTGCTGTAATCTATTTCAGATTATTATTTAGGCTTTTAAGAATATATCGCGCTGTTTTTTCAATGCTCAATTTCTTTATGTAAGTCATGTCATTTCATTTAATTTCGCCCTTTAGATACTTGTATATGATCTTGTTTTATGAACCATTTAAAAGCTTATTCAATGCACTTTTCTTTACATGCGTATTCATAATTTCTCAGAATATAATCAACTAACTCTCCTCACTGATTTTAGTTTAGTGCATGTGTATGTACCTTTGAACTGCCACTATTCTGTAACATACCCATTGATGCCTCTACATTATTGTGTCATCTGCTACACATTAGTCTACATGTCACTCCATCCTGCAGAGTCACTTCCACCAAAGATAGCTCATTAGGGTATTATTATTATTATAATAATTATAATGTGGAATATATACGTTATGTATTGATTTTTATCATCCAGCGTCCACCTTGTGTAAAAGGAGCATTGATGTGTGCTGACCTTTCCTATAGCAAGCAGCTTCGCAGAGTAGGGGATTCCTGACTGCACAGTGTTATGGCTATGGACACGGCTGATATGTCAAGCCACTAAATCAAATATTCACATTTAGTGTTTGGTCTGTACTCTCAGTTCATTGACTGTTGAGAGGAAACTCCGTTCTGTGTGATGTATTGTTTTTACCATGGTGTTTACCCTCCAAATGTATCAATATCTCAAGTATGTAATGCAACAACATTTCCCTCCTTTATATTATAATTTGTTTAATTTTTAACGCTGCTGTTATACTTGAGTATTAGAAAGTGTGATATATGACTAAGGAGTCTGTGTGCTGGTGTAGAGATGCAGTGTGAGATTTGTTTGAAATGATAACATGTGATATGTAATCGTTTGCAGAGTGGGTGATTTATTTATTTTTGGTATGCATGTTATTATTTGATTGTATGTGTTTGCAAGGAAACTGGTCACTATACCTGCGTATGGAATAATGAACTTTATTTTACACAGAGGCCAAGAAAAATATTTGAAGTGTTGATGTAAATTCTTTGTTTGCCTGTTGAATTCATGCAGATTCTGTTTTTTCTTTTTTTAAAGAACAATATGTTATTATTTTTATATTATATTATATATTATTTATTATTATATTTATTAGTCCAACCTGCTATAAGACAAAAAATATTGGCGAAGCCCTTTCATAGCCCCTGAAAACTTGATTTTAGAGTTCAAGTACTTCTCTGTAACATTAGAGATTCATGACTAATAAAGCAACAATCAAAAGTAAAAGTTAGGTCAAAATCCTTAGTTATTATTTGTTAAGAGTTTAACAAAAGCTCAAGTAATCTGCTTTATCATGAGTGTGTGGTTCTGCTTTGATCGTATTTGATTGACAGTGGCCTGGCAGCATCAAAAAACAACCCCAAATATCGTCACATGTTGATTCAAATTCTAATATGGTACTTTTTACATTACCTTTTTCTTTACTGCTTTTTTATTTTTATTTTTTTACTTTTTTTGTAATTATAACATAAGTCGTCAGAGAATGTAATAGAATATAGATGCAAAGTTAAGAGTAGAGAGTTATTTATTTCATGATGTATACGTATAAAGAGAAAAAGAAAAGAAGAAAAATAACCTAAATAACTTGCATATGAACCTAAGATCGCAATATTAAATAGTTTTGCGTAAATTAATCATTTTGTTTCATTTTTTTTTGTTTCATTTTTTTTAAATTTCATTTTAGGAATGTTAAAGTTGGCTAAAATATTGAGAAAATTAATGGCATTTTCATTGCTGGAGAAATTAGGATTGATGAATATTAATATTGTGTTTTTAAAGTAAAATTTTCTGACTAAAATATGTTGTAAAAATCCAACTGAAAATCAGCCCAAAAACATTGTCACATGTACCCACTGAATAAACAAATAATTTAATGTTTCCACAATATATTTCCAGAAGGAGCATTTGTGTTCTATATATAATTCTATATTTAGGTATATATAGACTATATTAATACATTTATAAATAATTAAATGTTGTGTTTACTGTATGTAGGAGGGTATCAGTCACAGTTAGGCGCTGATTGAGAAAACAGGTCTTCAGGACCTTTTTAAAGGAAAATGACAACACCCTTTAACACTAATTGCACTGTGTAGGATTTATTTAGCCATTCTGTTGTTTTGTGCTGCATTCCCCTGACCGACTGGACCATCAACAGTCAACGTTTGGTATCAGTCCCACAGAGTCACACTGTCTTCTAGAACTGCCTTATATTTGTCATTCAACAAGGAGACATTCATCAAAGTTGCAGAAATAACAATTCCACCCTCAGCAGCCTCGATAAACCAGAAGGCAGTACAACCACTGCACACGCTGCGATTTCCGTTTGAGTAAGAAGTGACTTGCTCGTTGTTAAACTCTAGATTTGCAACGACCATCAATATAGCTCTAATTGCTTTCACCACTTTCATACATGATCCAGATGTGAATATGACATTTAAAGAAATACGCTACTTTCACATTTTGGGAAATGGGCTAGTATGCTTTATTGCGGTGAATTAAATGAGAAGATCGATTCTACTCTCATACTTGTACGCTAAATATGAAGCTACAGCCAGGGGATGCTTAGCTTAGCTTAGCATAAAGACTGGTAATGGGGGAGAAACAGCCTGGCTCTGTCCAAAGATGACAAAATCTGCCTACCAGACCGACTAAAGATCACTAATTAACATGTTATGTCTTGTTTGTATAATCCATATAAAAACGTACTGTAAGTGTAAAACGACAGGTTGCAGTTTAAGGGCGGGGGGGGGGGGGTGTTACTGTACTTGACTTTCTCAGCCAGGCGCACTTTCTGAACTCTCCACTTTGAATTATTTTTTCTTAAAACCACAGCTTGTCATTTAACTCTCCGTGGTGAGCTTTAGAAGTGCGCATAGGTGGATTTTGTTTCTTTCGGACAGAGCCAGGCAAGCTGTTTTCCCCTTTTTCAAGTTTTTCTGCTAAAATAAGCTAAGCTGCTAAACTAAGTTTATCACCTGCTGTCTGTAGATGCATATTTAGCGTACATACATGAGAGTGTGGTATCAATCTTCTCATCAAACTCACTGCCAGACAGCGAATAAGCATATTTCTAAAACCTTTGAACTGTTTCTTCAAAGGAGTCTTTGGGGGTGTCAAAAGGCATTCTTAAAAAATTTTAGGAAATCATTAATTGAAGTAGTCAAAATACTTCCTGAGGAGTAATTGAGGGTGGATTTGCCCTTTGAATTTAATCAGATCTAAGCCATTTATTCACTCTCTACTCCTCAAAACAGTCTGTTCATGTTGTAAGAACAAAGATAATTCATGCATTGAAAAGCTGTATATTTCCTTTGCTTGGTTAAATGCTCACACATAATGCAAGACATCTGGCAGCTTTAGTACAGCGCATCCTGTTTGAATGGAGACCTGTGGAACTAAGTACATACTTGCTATTATGGATGTATCAGTAAATGCAATGTTTGAGTCAGTGTCTGCCTCTAAAAGTAGTGCACCAGAGCTCACGTGGCTCTCAAAAGGCAAAATTTGTCTTTAATTACAGTGTTATAGATTTTGGTTGGACTAAGTGTGACCAGGTTTTAGCCTCGCTCAGCCTTATACAGTGTACCAGTATTCAAGATTATCACTCACTCTATTATGTAGCACAGGACTGTTCATAATCTGTGGCAATAAAAGCATTATCAAGTTTTGTAGGAATGAGAATGAAACAGAATGAGTCATCATTCTTAGCATTATAGAGAGAAACTCTGTCATTGAATGGTAATAAATGGCAATCTCCCTCCTCAGTGTGTGACACTTTGTTTCATTCACAGCAGCAGCCTTGGAGCCATGTCAGGGGTCTGGATGTGTTTTACAGATGGTTATACTGCGGTAGGATTTTATGACTCATTCAGTTTTATGCAGACACTTGCACACTCCACCATGAATGACTACTTGAGTGCTGCATGTTGGAATATTTAAAAAAAACAATGAGACATGGTGTATTAGGAGACCTCCTTTAATATTTGACCCAAACAACCATTAATGCAGCACATGTATTCTTATATCAAATTTAAGTATTGTAGAATAATTAAAATAAGACAGTTACATAACTGCAGTGCATTAATACATAGAAAAAATGAAGTTAATATGACAATTTGTATATTTAAAAGCAATTTTCTTTCTGAGTTTTTGAATTATTAGACATTCACAACATCTTCTTTTATTAATGTCTTCTAAAAATGGGTTTGTGCATAAGATTTTAGCAGCAATTAAGCCAATGTAAAACAAATGTAACTGCACTGTGATGGCAATTAATTATTTCATATTACAAATTTATTGTATACAGTTCTTACTTAAATCCATTAGTATCCATTGGGTTCATACTTCTAAAAAATAATAGCAATACTTTCCCAGGGTTCGTAAACCTTTGAACAGAAAAAGTAATCACAATTTCATCTGTATTTGTACACAGCAGATCATCAATATTCAAGTATTTGGTTCCAGTTCCAGTTGCATTTACAATCCCAACAACGTTTATGGTTAAAAATACTGAAGGTGACTGCAGTTCTTCTGTAGACATTGATGTTTCTCAACAAATAGGCCTACATGTACACATGTGTTTGGTAGTATTTACCACTGGAAATACCTGAACAATACTTCTGGTGGTTCTTAGACCCACAACCCTTACTGGGGTGAAAATGTATTATTTTTATTGCAAAAAAAGTAACCATCTTTCCCTTAATCCATGAAAATAGCATTTTTTCAATGAAAGTCATTTCTGGTGTTTACGTTCGTCACCATGGTGACGGTGTAGGAGGCAAGTCACTGCGCTGGCTGGTGACGTTCACGGAGGGTAAGAACCAATCAGAAATGAGCTCTGTTACCGGACCGACGTCACCGTTAAAGCTAACAGTACCGTTACTCGGTTGCTGAAAACTCTACAACTGCAAGGGGACAGAAGATATGGCTGAATACCAGCGTAGTCTTGATTTAAATTCCGCCATGACGGTGTAGTCCTCCATGCAACATTACCAACACAGCAACTAAATAATGGTCTAAAAAGCAACACAAACCAGCCATAAAGATACTTTTGGGGGCGTTTCGCTGCCCGTTCGGATCGGGATGGTCTCCAACTGTGAGGTGAGTGAATGCAGTTTGGTACCTCATAAACCACCATAACCCTGATAGATACTGTTCTCTCCATGGACAGAAGCATAAGTAGATGTCCTATCTCCGGCAACGATAAGGCTGCGTTGCTTATCGGGTTTTAATATAAAACGTAACTTATCAAACACCATTAAACCCATTTTAGGAGTTAAAATGAGCCACGGCAAAAACATATATGACTGCGAAACAGCTCTTTATTTCAGTACCATTTAAGTTTTAGGACCGGTAACGTTAGCTAACTACGTTCTACATAAAGTGCCCTACGCTGTGTTGTGGGGGGAGAATAACAGCTAAACCAACTCCAAAAGTTCACATTTTAAAGGACCAAGCTACCGCAATGTACCGTGAAATGTGTATGCTTCGCCATAATGAGCAGTGCCACAATGCGCTTACCGTTACACACTTGGAGCTCTGCTAACACACAGGCGTTACACCGCTGCTGTCTTTCCTTTACAGATAACGTACACTTTTTTTTAACTTGAGTTAGCTAGCGAGATAAGCTAGTTAGCCGCTGCCGGACGTTCGCCGAGGTTACCCGAGCGAAGTAACCATGCAGGTTAGTTTATAAGCGTTGTATTTACTTTGTGTGTCGCCACCTCCCAGTCAAAGAGATTTACAACGGTGAGTTTTCGCCATGGTTTTGGCTGATACAATCTGCTCTCCGCCCCCTTCTATGGCACACTCTGTCAAACCTGCCCCGCTAACATAACCGAGCAACGCTCGCGAGTCTGAGTGGTTATCTAATCGCGTGTGGAATAACGTTATCCTCATACTATGTGAGGAATGTTTCCGAAACATTGATATTTATCTCGAATGAGTCTTTTCAGAACAATATTTCCAAACGGCCACACTGCAGTGCCGCGAGGATGGCTTCTGCTCCAGTGTCGTCCCATCTCCTCGCGGTGTCATGTAACGCTAGACCCCTCACGGAGACCGTCCGCCACAGTACTACGTCTGTCCTTTCCCATTGTCTTACACACATACGTCAACTGCTGTCGTTTGCTAGAGAACATAACTGATTTGGTAGTTCACTGGTTATGTTTGTTATTCATACATCCATTTTTGCAACTATATGTTAAATACACGTGTGGCCAGAATAAGTGCGACAAGGTAGAATGTGGGATTTAAAAAAAATACTAAAAATACAGTTATTACCATAGGCATTGGAATTGATGACACATGTCACTTTGATGTATTACATGTCCAAGAAACTGACAACAAATGACTCAGTGTGGCAGTTTGGGCTGTATACAGTATATGCCTTGTGCTATGCATTGGCACTGTTATTAAAAGAAAGCGAAATGATTCATAATCCAGTGAAGTTTGCCACTCATTTAACATTTTAATTTCTGTAAAAAGCAGCCAATCTGCCGGCTACTAGTAGTTTGCTGGACTTGTTACGCATAATGCTAGTCATTTAAGAGAAATTTGGAATGCCACTGAGTGTTGAGTGACCTGTAGAGGTCATAGGCGTCTGCTATATTTACCAGCTCTGTAACTTGATCTGTGGCATTCTGGATCGCTGTGTTCATACTATCCTCTAACACTCTGGAGCCACAGCCTCCCAAGTAGCACCCCATTGCTTTTTGTGTATTAGCCTGGCCGTTCAGAACAACAAGGGTGAGCCTCCTACGAACCAACTTAACTGCCACTCTTCCTCCCTTTTCTTCTTTTAGGTACCTGCTTGTCAGTTGAATGCATGTTGTGTGGGCTGTTTGCTCAGCTGTATTGTACATCTTCCTGAGGGGACATTGATAGAGGACAAGGACAACGTTTCAGAAAGTTCTGGATTTTTCTAGCAGTGAACAGCTCTTCGGGTAGTGCATGCATGATATGTGTGACGTTTACATTGAATAGTAAAAATGTATAAAGTAGCTGGTTGTGATGGCGAAATATGTACTTGCCACATAATGAAGCTGTACAACATGGAGTCAACCTATCAACTGTCTCTTTACCCAAGCTTTACAATTGAAAAAACTTTTCCGGATTTGATAATAGGTGCCGATGGATGCATCATCAATCTTTAATGGTTGGACATGAAACCCGAAGAATGTGTTGACCGGCGGCCTGCAAAGTCACTTCATGCTGAACATGTGTGCTGTAAAATCAAACAGTTTTCTGATAGAGACAGCCCAAAACAGATCAAGGAGATGTTGATTTATGCTAGCTTTGTCAATGTATAGGCCAATAGGCGATATTTCTCACATGCAGCATTTGCTTCTCCTCAGGCAGGGGTTTTCTGTCCAACTAAATAGTTTGATAGCATATGATCTAGTGACACTTTATGTATTTGTAAAAGAAATTCCCCGGGCAACAAAAAAAGATAAGACATTTTTAATGTTGCCTGTTCACTGTTTTGTCCTCTGTGTTGACTGGTATGTCATCTAACATGCCTGTGTGTTTCCACAGGAGTGATCAGAGTCAGCAAGCCAGCGTGTGTGTACACTGTAGGGTGGCAACAGTAGGATGAGCTGCCCAAGAGCCATCACAGCCTGCGGGGACTGACACGCAACTCTACAAATACGGCAGGTAATCTCTTATTAACACACATGTGCTTTTACACACACACACACACACACACACACACACACACACACACACACACA
>CALSCE010009408.1:2433602-2449534 GCA_943593645.1 Bovichtus variegatus | reverse complement strand
ACACACACACACACACACACACACACACACACACACACACACACACAGAAGCTGTCCAAGTCAGAAAAAGTTAGAAACACTAGTGATGTGTTATGTTTTATTAGCTTATCAATAAATCACAGAAATGACTCAACTGGAAAGTTAATGCTGCAACTCAGTTCCTTCTCAGTTTACAATATTACTGCCATGTAGACATTTACACTATGACACTAATATGGAATTAAAATTGCAGCTTTTACGGCGCTAAAAGGTTTTGATAATGCCAATATTAATCGGAAAACATTATCCTACAGTTTTGTTTGCACACACGCATTATCAACACGTATCCACTGCAATAGACACCAAAACTGCCATTCAGTGCATCTTACTAGTGATGGTAAAAGACCAATTTAACAAGTGGATATGAGAAGAAGAAACAATCAAGAAAAGGCCAGAGGGTGCACTTATTTGGCATCTCTGAGGCTGTTTGAGAGCCAGAGAAGCAACAAAAGCACAATCCGCTGTAGTTTTAACCTCGGAACTGCCAGAAGTCCCTGCTCTAATGATCTGAAGCTCCTCCTCGAGGTCAGAGGGCATAACAACTCCTTTAAATACAGAGGTGCCTGACAGTCTAGTGCCTTGTATGTCATCAAGTGACAATGGTTAAAAGCTTAAACTGCTGTATTGTGTGATACATGTTTAGTTTTTGTTAAAAGCATCACTGCAGAGTTCTGAACCAGCTGGAGATGTGTTCTGAAGCAGGTGAACAAAGCATCACAATAGGCGAAGCATAACTGTGCTTAACAGTATCTGCTAGAGCCAGACTGAGGCAGATACTTCAGCCGGTATTAGCTTATTGCCAGTGGTGGAAAGAAGCAGAACGTATTTACTCAAGTACTGTACCTAAGCACAATTTTGAAGAACTTGTACTTTACTTGAGTTTTTCCATTTTATATTACTTTATACTTCTACTCCACTACATTCCATAGGGAAATATTGTCATTTTTACTCTGCTACGTTTAATTGACATCTGGAATTATTAGTAACTTTTCAGATTAATATTTTACACAAAAGGCACGTTTATAAAATAAAACGCAACATTAAAGGTGAAACCAGTGTTTCCCAGTCTTTTTGACTTGTGACCTCTTACATAAAAACATTGTGTAGTTCCATCAAATAATTTAAATTTCTGCTTCAATAACTGTTATAATTACTAAAAACTAAACTAAATATCAAACGTCCTAAAACTGAAAACAGATTTGTGCATCAGAACTCTGTTTGTTCTTATTTCCTTTCCCATTAATCATCTCACAACCCCTCCCCTTCAACTTTATCTGTTGACCGTTTGGAGGGCTCGACCTCTAGGCTGTGAACCACTAGCTTACTGTAAAGTAGTTAAAACTGTAAACAGTAAAATACTGCTGCAATAAAACTCTATTCTCTAATATATAGGAATTTGACAGTCAAGGACACTTTTTCAGAACGAGTACTTTTACTTTTAATACTTTAAAAGTCACATATCATGCTCTTTTCCAGGTTCATAATTGTATTTTGGGTTTCTTCTAGAACACGTTTACATGCTTTAATGTTCGGTCTGTCTGAATATACCTTTATTCCCCCTCTGACTTAAACGCTCTGTTTTAGCACGTTTCTACTGAATGGCGTTGCAAGGCAACAGTTTGGGTCTATGTTTACTTCCTGTCAACTGATGTCATTCACTTACACCGCAGCTGTGCAACAGATTTAAAACGTTTACATTTGAAACTTGGAAAATTTGTATTTTTGTGACATCAGAACGTTACAGAAGAGGCCTAAGATTACAGGCTCGTTTAAAGGCACTGTAAGGGTTGTGGGTATTTCTCCATGGATTGAGCGTTTCGATACTTTCACAGTATTTCTATAGCACTTTGACCTGCTTTATAATAAAAAAGACATTAAAATCAAATTTTAAAAGAATTTGGGACATTTTGCTGCTGATACTTTTATAATTTGACTTAAGTTTTAACTTTTACTTAATGCAGGACTTTTACTTTTAATAAAGTATTTTGCATTGTTGTACTGGTACTTTTCTTAAAGCTTGGGTAGGTAGTAACATTGGAGAAGCCGGCAACAGTAATCTAGGTTTTTTAATCCAACTGTCCAAATTATCCAACCGAAAAACCCAGCCCATCTGTTGCCAACGCTTTTGCAGTGAAAGTAGCTAGAAGCACTAGCTCCAAGATTCGCGAAATCTAGCGAGAAAGTCGCCAAGTTGGCAACACTGACAGCTCGCTTAAGAACTCCCTCAAAAGCCACTCCCTAAAATGTTCATTATGTACGTAAACATATCATAATGAACGTAAACAGTGAACATGGCCGTTGTTAATACTTACAGCTGTCAAGCTAGGAGTTTGTGGAAGACTCCGGCGACGCCCATTAAGTGCACGGGCAGAGTGGGCGCAGGTAGGCGGACAGGCAGGCTTATTACAGTCCTGCTACAGCCACAGATACCAGATTTCTTCCTTTTTTTTGTCAGACCATTTGATTTATTGATTGCTGTCGGCAGGTAAGGGGAATTTCAACAAATATAACAATACATTTAAAAAAAAATACATTACCCACCCTAGCTTTAAAATAAGAATCTGAATACTTCTTACACCACTGCTTATTGCATACTGTATATATCAGTTATGGTGTATATGTCAGCCGATAAATAACAACAAATTGCAGTGCAGAAATAGCAAACGTGGTTTGAGGTAATTTAGAAATGGTGTCTATTACATAATTTGTCTAACAGAATGCACTGACAAATTGATTTCTCAAATATAAAATGTAAGCAACAACAAAAAAATTATGCCATGTGGAAGCGTCTGAGTTCAGGCAAAGAATAAGGTAAATTGTGGTGAATTGCTTTTCTAAAAGGGTTATTATATATACATGGCAACAATTCATAAAATAATCAAACAGCAACAAAAATGCAATCATTTATTGATAACAAATAATAATTCCTACGCCAATAAATGTAGCTCTTCGGCGACATTTAGCAGAGCGGTTGCCAAGCAACCCACAGACGCAGCAATACACAGACGTATTGGAAAGCATGCTGAGCGATTGGGGAGATTATTAACATTTATCTGGATATGGTGTTAAAGTTTGTGGAATCACTCTTTGCGTAGAACTAATCTTTTCATCATGTTGCAGTTATTATCATCATATATGGACCTCCCATCTGCAACTGTCATGCTCACTATAACTACAGAAAAGGGAACATAATAGGCCACAAATAAAAACACGCCATCTAGCTAAAGTTACACCGTGAACTCACCACAGATTGTTGGTGTAGTTTTCTGCTCTGGATGGAGACAAAAGGTGGATTTTGGGGTTATTTCTCCAAGTAGTGACGGGACACTAGGTTCTCTGGCTGCTTGAACTCAAATCATCTTTGTTGTTTTTTGTGCATTTCAGCATGTCTCCTTTCTTTTGTATCTTCCTCTTCTTCTACTCTTGGTTTTATGGCGGGTTCCTTTGAAGGAGCATACCTCCACCTACTGTACGTAGTATCAATGTAGTATGATATATTGTGCCTAGGTTACTTCATATCATTAGGTAAATAGCTGTATCTCCCTCCTCTCTCCTGTCCATCTTCCAACCATACATCACAATAACTTACTAATTGGAGCAGTGATACTATTATAATGCGGTCGCAGCTGTGTTTGTAGAGTATTTTACAACGGGTTTAAACACGGCCCAGCCAATCATAGTCAAGGACCGGAACTATCCGTTTCATAAGAATTTCATAAGCTTTAATCACTAGTGGCTTTAAGCCACTTGTGTGTATCTAATGCCTATCACTCAGCATCGCTCAGTGGAATGGCAGAGATTGATAGGTGTTAAAAATAATATCAGCTTCTAGTTGACCAAATGATCCGCTCAATGAATAATGAAGTATACCAGTCAGCTGCATAGGCCAGAGCATTAATCAGTGTTGCCTGTAGATTCAGTCATCTCTGAGGTCACTGCTGCTTTTATAGCCTCTCATGTGAGTCACCAACAGATGGTTGCAATGATAAATGCTAATTGGCTGCTTCAATACAGGTTTTCTATGGTAGAAACATGGTTGTGTAGTGAAAAGTTGTGACAAGAGGTAAGAATTTATTTGTAGAAAATGAAGTCGATTACAAAACTAAAAAAAGCTTTTCTTTTCAGCTGCAACCTTTGAATATGGTGTTTTTGGAGTGGACCTTGTTTTTTTCTTTTTTTAGAGCTTAATAAAGTATGTTCAAGGATGGATGATGGACTGCTGAAGAGGCCTGGACAAGCAAAAGCATTGGTATTTAATCTCTTCCTTTACAGAATGTTGATAAAGCAGATGTTTTTATTGCCACTTTATGTTTTGTGTGCCAGCACTATGCATTATTTCTGGTTCATTTCCTTTTTTGTTTTGTATGTTTCGTACTTACAAGCACCTTCACAAAGACTTGGCTGCGGGGGAAGTTAAAGTGTTTCAGGGAGTCTAACTAGTAGCTAGGGAAGGTTGGAGAAGGTGGGCATATGGCCTTGTTAGGAGTAGTCAAGCCTAGTTTTAATACGAAACACTTGGCACAGTGGTAATGGCAGAAAGGGAGGGCAGAGGCGTCAGTGTGGCACTCACAGACATCAGCAGTCTCTTATCCGCTCACATTTCAGGGTATATATAGCCTCCTGTAAGACCAAGCCAAACCCAGCACTGCTCACCCCCTAATAGCAACTATGTTGATTTCTAACATTGTCCATTATGAGAACACTATGTCTACATTGTGTTGGATTGTTTGTGTTTGCTTATACTGCTACAGCTGTTGTGGTTTATATTGCGTTGATGGCAACAGTAGAATGTCCTATGGATTTTTTAATGTTAGGGTGCTTTCTCACCTAACCTGTTTGGTCCGATTAAAATAAACTTGGGTCCGTTTTCCCAGTTAGTACGGTTCATTTGGGCTGGTGTGAAAGCTGTCAATCGAACTCTGGTACACACAAAAAACAACCGAATTGTGACATCTGATCGGGAAGCCATGCTATAATTGATGTGTATTAGGCCATGTTTATAACCTATTAATGAAACTCACTTGGTTAGCCTCAAATCATTACTGGCTCTACCTGTTAGTCATTATTCATAAAATGCAGTTGATTTGCAGTCTAATAATAATACTAATAATGCTTATAATCAGTTATTTCTTTATGAGCTCTTTGTGACACCAAAGAACATAAATTGACAAATCAGAAGCATTAAAGTGCTGCATAAACTTCTGTCAGGAATTTGATTTCCCCTTGTGGGTAATGATGATGCAGGAGATCACCAAAACTATCCAATTAACAAGTTTCTGTAAAACTTCATGTTTACTCCGCTTGGCTCGTTTGTAAAGAGTCAGTGTGAACAGGAACCTAATGAACCAAACTACAGGTGTGATAGCACCCTGAGAGAGAACAAGGCAGAAGCGGCAGCGGCGCACTTCTTGAAATTGCCACAGAGCGCTGTGCTCAAAGTTGAAATGATTTCAACTTTGACCTCGATTTCCACTGACCTTTCAAAGCGCAACCAATGAGATGCCAAGAGTTGTATGAAGCGGCACAGGCAAGTAGGGGAGGTAACCATAGAAACAAACTAACTAGCGGTCTTCACCGCAAGGCTCTGTGCCCTACCTCGTGTGGGCGAAGAGAACATTTCCTATCATAAAGGCAGCTTAATGCTCATGTAATTCATTGATGACAGCTTAAAGCATCTCTAAAGCAGCCTCTAAAGCTAAAAGTAATATCTTTATGCGTCAGTGGCTAACAAACTGAGAAGTATCACCCAACTCTTCAGTTCCCCACAGTTCTACAGTTCTACTTCTAGTCTCTTTCAGCTCATTGTTTTTGTTTCACAGCCTTTAAAATGACTGTCGCTCCAGCCGGCTGAGCAGTGAAGCCTATGCAGAATTGCCAAACCTGCAGCTCATTGAATGGCCTCTTGACGCTGTCTCCAAAAGGGAGTCCATCTCCATAGACCCCCATGTTAAAATGCCCAACTTTACAGCAGAAATATACTGGCTTGCAGCCTGGTACAAAAAACGTTTTTGGTCTCTACAGCTAATTTCTCTATTCATGACAACTGTACGGGGGTGAATTTTTATATTATTTACATTATTAGGGGCGTGGCTGCATTGAGTGACAGGTGGGTGCTGTCTCAGGTGGCTAGCCAACTGTAGTGTCTTGGCTTGCAACCGGAGGGTCACCAGTTCAAGTCTCTGAACGAACCAAGTTAGAAGTATGGACTGGTAAACGGAGAGGTGCCTGTTCGCCTCTTGGGCACTGCCAAGACGCCCTTGATCGGGTGCTGTTTATATAATAGCTGGCCACTGATCCTAATACAAGGATGGGTTGATTCAAAATCTCCCATTTCCATTCCAAATGTTTACTGAGGTAATAAAGAAGTAGGGTCGTTTTCTCATAGACTTCTATACAATCTGACTTGTTTGCAACCAGTGCTGGCCATTAGAAAGATTGCAGGTTTAAGGCAATCCCATGTTGGCTTCACTTTTCAGATCTGGGCTATGCCCATGTATTTGATGCATTCTATATATGCAACACTATCAGGCTAATGTTGTAGAGTGCAGTAAAGAAATTATCCTATTGGTCAGCCTTATTCAGACAACTGCAGGCTGAAGGAGGGAAGTGAAACCATAACCATTCTGATGATCAGGCTAGCAATAATATGCCTCTTCATTTCTTTTTTAGCTTTTAGGTTTTAGGTTGTATTTGATTTGATCGATTTGATTTATCAATAATCTTTCAGATATACTGTATTGTGGTCGATTTGTACTGCAATGTAGTTAGTTATTAAGCTATTTGTTGCATGTTTCTGCTGTGCCTGTTTCTTTCTTTATCGAAATATATGTATCTGACCAAGCATTGAATTCTGATTAGATTTTTACATATAATCACAGTACTTGCCTCGGTGCTGCACTGACTCAGTCGAGATTGAGCTAACCATTTACTATAGTACAGCACTTCTCTACACACTCACACACACATGCTCTCAGTCCAAATCACCAGAGAGCGTCCATGCTGATGTTCCATCATGCAATGTCACCTCGGGGCACGGCGGCTATGGCGTCCTGCGTCATCACACACACTCCCCAACTGCACTTGAGATTGTCTCTGCTTTCTAATAGGCCAGGAGGAGACCTGGGAGGACAATATGTACTGACTCACTGACTCATTAGAATGATGGATTTTCAACAGAAGCACATTTCTGTGAGATAATACACCCAATCGAAACCAACAAGAGAATTTGCATTGTATCTATTGCTCTTATCAGCATGTCTGTTTCTATATAAAACATATACACATATGGGCTTTAAAAAGTTGTTACAAATATTTTCTACATATTAGTCAGGTTTATTTTCAAGTATTTTCCATTGAAGTTAGTTGAGTTGCGCTATTTAGGGTTCATATTATGCCTTCCATATATTATAGTACGGTCAAGTCTCCAAACCTAATGTTTCTCTCTCTTTTAAAAATAAAAGTTATTGTCTGTAGTTCCAGATCCTTCAAATCAAGTTATATGTTTTTGCCACATGCTGGTCACACGGTGAATGTAAGTTCAAGTTCAACAGCTTGATGAGAACGTTACGGACTGTAAAACCAAAACTATGAGCTAAAAGGTGCTAAAATGTTGAGCCGAGAGGAGCTCCAGGCAACCCCTTTCACATTACACACAGTTATTTATTCCATTCTTATAATGCACATATTCAATACTGCAGCTGTAAAGTAACGATTCACACTGGTTTTACTTTTCACACACTATCTATTCACAAAGTGTCAATCACCAGCAGCACCAAAGATGTGTCTTGAATCCAGTTCCAGGTAGTGAAAGTGTGGTTCCTAAAAGTTTTTAGCTTGGTTCTCTGAAACCTGCCCAGTAAGTGAAACCTCATCTCTCCAGCTCTTTGCCAAAGATTGTCAGCAGTCAGCTGCTAAAATCTTCTCTTCCCCTGCGCTCATGCAGTCACTTCTGTTGACAGCTTGCTTATTACAGATTTAGTAGAAGCTTGGCAGACCAACCAGCTCTTTCATAGTCTTACAATGTTGTATTTCAAACATAGGGCTGGGCGATATGGCCAAAATCTTCTACCCCAGTGTACGTAATTTCATATTTTGAAAATGATATATAAAAGAAGTTACCATGTTTCCTGGTAATTTAATAAATAAATAGGAAATATTGAATAATACATGTTTTCATTTTATTAAGAAATTTTGTGCAAAATGAAAATTTTCAAGTGAAATTATAAAGAAAAAATAAACAAATGTTTCCAGCTACACTGACTATGTTTACATGCATACACACACATACAGAGTAATCAGATTAAGACAATAGTTTGATTTAGCTACTCTGAGGTATTCCCATATGCATCATATTTGAGTGCAGGAGTTGAACAATAAAGCTGAATGACTGAATGAAGAAAATCCTGCACACTGCTTTTTTCGAAGACAATATTCACAATTTATTTCAACTAACATTTGGGTTCCAAGTGGACCTTTACACTTGCCTGATATCAGACAGAATTGTCAACTTAGTTTCCTCTTTCATAGTAGTAGAATGTTGTATTTTCAAATTGCTAGACTTTCACTTTCTCTTTTCCTCTGACCTCTCATATGTGACTTTATCTTATCCCGTTATATAACTCTCCAGCAGCACAGAGGCTCGTTTTTTCTGAAGGAAGGAAAGGAATACAGAGCATTATGTGCAGCCCCCAGTCTGTAGCTCTGATAGTAAGTGTAAATTGGCCTGCTGCTACTTTTAAGTCCTTTCTGTGTCGGTAGCAAGCAAACAAATGCAGTGTGTTGCCACAGTAGCTATGGTAACTACTGGTTACTACTGTGGTGGTGTTACTCCCACGGGCGTGATTTGCTGTTTGCACTTCACACTTCACTCTTCACTCCGCTCGCCCACCAGGCTAGCCCAAGCTTGTTTCACTCAGCTGCCCTGGGTCGTTGGCTGTAACACAACTGTGAGAATACAGAGAGGTGCATGCATGGGGGGTAAGGTTCGACCAAGGTGCAGTTGTGGGGTTCGCTCGTTATTCGAGGGTTGGCGAGTTCCAAAATATCATTGAGCCCCAAATAAACACAAGAAAACCACAGACCTCCATTTGATGTACATTGGTATTAACGCTTTAACACTTATAAACACACCTGTAATTTATTATAATATGCTTAGAGCCCTGTATAATTATAGTTTAGCTTTAACAACAACCATAACACATTATAAAGTACTTTATAATGACTTATAAGATCAAGTATCATAATACTTGATAATTTCTGGTCACTCGCTGACTTTTCTTTTGCAAGGATCATAGTATATTATACATCCTATAGTTGGAATACATAATAATGTTTTTAAAATGTATTGTGATCACTATATAAAACACCCAATGACCACTTAGAGTTACTTATAAATCACATTATTATGCTTTATAACAGTGATTAGAATGTATCTCAAACTGATTTAGTTCAAACAAACTAGACTTTTAGTATGTTTGTAACTAAGTAAAAAACGATCTCTGACAGCTGAGCTCACAGTTCATGGTTGTCTGCACTAACACCAGTTAGGGGAGCTACAAAGCATGAAGCTACTGAGTCAGGCTTCAGGATTCAATGTTAAAGATTTGGTTCATTCATGTACTGATCAGATCTAGTTTTTCAGAGAAGTATGTTTTGGGGCTTGCACGACAGATGACTCAAACTAACTCACTACACAAGTTGTTTTGATTGACGCTTGTTTGTTCCAATTTTCTGTCACCAGGAACTGACAAAAGTGGTGATGGCTAGTAAATCCAGATCCAAAAACTCTGGTTGATGTCAGACACAGATTGTTCATGTTTTACTGCCATCTGCATTGCAGAACCAAAATAGCCCCTCCAAACAGCATTGCTGCTGCCAGATTATAGAATCTAACCTCACGCATCTACCAAGCCTGTCTTTAGCTAGCTGACTTAAAGCAAGGCCAGCTTCTCGATGCTGTTAGCTTGGCTGGCTTAGCATTACTTAACTGAATAGCCACAGCTGCCTGCCTGGCCTGCGTGTTTTGGCCAGCAGTGTGTGTTGGCCTATGTCCAGCACTCTGCCTGTCTGCCTACTCCTGATCCATATGCTGAATTATTGATTAAGCCACGGTCACAGAGAGAGATAGGCAGAGGGAGAAAGCGATAGAGACCCAGAAGGAGGGGAAATTACACCGAGGGAAGTAGGCACACTCGGAATAGAAGGCAGGGTGCTGAGGAGGAAGAGAGAGAAAGCGAGAGAGTATAGAGAGAGAAGACAGGCGAGTGAGACAGATTAAAGAAATAGGAGCCTCCCTCACTGAACTCAACACGGATCAGCAACACCAGATACTTTTATTTATTCAGACGCTGGCTGCTCAGCATATGAACAAGAGCCTCTCTCTGCCTCAGCCGCCACATGAACACACTGTGCTCGCTGCCTGGCTTTACCTCCAACTGCTGGACTCCTATTATAGCCGTGGGAGACACACACACTATACCGAGAAAAAGTCTCTTGCTGCTGCCCTGCAAGAGAGGGGATTTGCAATTTTAGTTGTCAAAATAGTCAGGAGACATTCTATTCCATATTTGTATTTATCTCCTTGATTTTAGAATGTGGTTGAAGTTGGGGGTCCCGGTGCATTTTCCAAGTGAGGGGGATTGAAAGCTCCTTCACCTAAATATTGTATCGGCAAGCATGCTAGCTAGTACTAATTAGTTTCTGTGAAAGCCTGTAGATAGGCAGCATAGACCATAATGAAGGGGGGGTTTATGTCTCTAGAATCTAGAGACATAAACCCCCCCTTCATTGTTTATCTAGACTAGAGTCTAGATAAACACATAGCCATGATACCCTTATGTGTACCAGTAAACAAATACAAGTAAACAGGGGAGCTTTTTTACGCAAGGGTTTCTGATCCATGTGGAATAAGTTAGAAAGTTACTGGTTACATTAAATGAAATTATATTATATAGGGATGTCTCCACTAGTATTAACCAAGGAAAATGTGAGTTTTTACAATTCCTTATGACATGAATTATTTTCCACCACGTAAGCCTAACGTTGATACATGCGCTTCTCAACAGCATCTAACAGCGATTATAGCCTAACTATCAACATTCTAAGTAACTGGAGCAAACTTTTTTTTCCTACTCCACGTAGATCATAAAATAATAATTAAATATTTGTAATTTAATGTTAGCAATAACGTACTGAATCGCAGAAACGGACCGAAGCAATCAATGCGCCGTCTATTTATATACAATATGTCTAATGTTTGCTGTGGCTCTGGAGGACCTTTACACACAGACAGGGCAGGGGCAGCTGTGGCTCAAGAGGTGGAGGTCGTCCACCAGTCAGAGGATCACTGGTTCAATCCCCAGCCTCTGCAAAGGGTCCTTGGGCAAGATACTGAACCCCAAATTGCTCCCAATGGCCAACAGTGTGTGGCACCTTGTAGCCTCTGACTCTGTATGAATGTGTGTGAATGCTGATGTGAGTGATTGGAAAAGCACTTTATAAATGCAGAACACTTACCATTTACATTTACATGTAAAGAAGGGCCAAAAAAACAAACCCAAATATGACAAACCATCAGGGAGTCAACAAAGATCACCACAGAACAGAGAGTTACATCTACCAGTACAAGCTTAGATTATAGTATAACTTTCATATCCAAGTCCTCATTAAGGCCCTCAGTTTGTGGAGCTATTGACACAAATAAGTTCCCTTTGACAAAGTTTTTTTCATCAGTATTGCCTCTGGAGAAAGTGCTAACATAGATTTTTTTTCACAAGAGCATTTTAGGATGTAAATCACATTCTTGATGTAACTGGGGATCATGTTTGATATTGATCATCTGATATTGCGATCATGATGAAAAAAACTTTGTTTTAATGGAATTGTTACACTTCTGCACAATTACCACATGGGACCAAATGCTTTTGTAGTGGGCCCATCTGTCTGGGGCCGGAAGCAACACTAGCTTGTACAAACAAACTCCACATTTCTAACAGGAAGCCCGCAGAGCACTTTCTGGTTAAATGGTCAAATTCTACTCACTGTGGCTTTAAAGTTAGAAAAAATTCCATTATCAGTGTAGGCTAATGCAGTGAAGATATTTAAGATCAATTTGCACTTACTACTGCATTATGTTCCACGCAGAAATAACATCAATTTTGACACTGTTGGCAGTTAAAGGAGACATGATGTTCACTCTGATAGATTATCTAAATTATGGAAGTTTCAAGTTGTTGTAAATTGATTCTGATGTTGAAGCTAATGGCCGTTTGAAAGTCAGGAAAAAAACCCACTAAAACACTATAGAATGCTTTGAATATGGGTTGCAGTAATGTAAAGGAAATGAGATTTGAGATTTTAAAAAGAAATGATGATACAATCATTTAAACAAAGTATCAGTGTGGGTCAGTATTTGGTATTTGGTAATGTGTTACACAGTATCACTTTAGATTTTCAGTTTTCATGCTATTATTCCAAAAAGGTGGAAGTGTTATTGTCAGTGGTGCACATTCTTGAATCATTCTGTCTTTAAGTCCAATTAATGCTTAGTGAAGCAAGGCTAAATGTTGCTGTAGTGTAAGTATTGATTTGGTTGTTGCTGATGAACTAATACTTGTGTCTCTTTGCTATGGCTGCAGTCGATGCAGTCTTCCAGAGGCTCTCCCTCCCTGTGGCTGAAAAAACCCGCAGCAGCAGCAGCAGCAGCAGCAGCATGTCCCGTGTCTCTTCCACCGCCAAGCGCTACACTGGCCCCTGCTACACCAGCCACTACAGCTCCTACAGCTCCTCCCTAACCCCAGGCCTTGGCTCCTACAGCGAGCGGGAAAGGCTGTCCTCCTACAAGTCCCCCACATCCTCCTCCTCCACCTCCTCCTCAGGTTACTCCTCCTCCAGCTATCTGAGCAGCTCCGCCGCCCGCAGCCGCAACTATAGCACCTCCTCAGAACCCGACCGCGACCGGGGTCGAACTATCCCACGCACTGACATCCTCGGGAGCAGCATCAGCAGCCGCCGAAGTGAGAGCCTCAGCAGAACCCCCATCAAGAGCTATGGCGGGTCGGGGCTGAGCGGGGGATCAGCCTATACCGGCTACACTTCCTACTCCTCCGCCCAGTCCAGCTACCTCTCCTCTTCACCGGTGGCCTCCAGCATCTCACTCAACCGACGGAAATCTGTCTCCCAGAGTGACTTGAGCAGGGACCTGGCCTCTCTGGGCCTTAATAATGCCTCCTCCTCTTCCTCCAGCCCGTCTTCGTCCACCAGTGCCCTGCGGAGCTACCGCAGTCGGGCCAACGATGTGGCCAACTCGTATGGCACGAGCTCCCGCCCGGGCTACTCAGGCCTGTCGCGGAGCTCTACTCAGGAGGCCCTCTCACGGAGCTCCAACCAGGAGGCTTTCAGCAGCAGCAGCAGAGCATTCAGCTCTTCGACATGGGAGCCGAGCAGTAACAGGCTGTCCGACTCCCCCACCAGGGACTCCACGGTAAGAGAATGTCCTCTGTTCTTCTTTCACATACGGGCTTGAAGCTTGCTTCGGGGTCACTGCTCCAGATGGGATCAGTATCCAGGGGCTGAGTGAGGCTGAATGGAGCTGTAGCTGCAGTCATCACCTCAGAGGAACACTGGTTTCATTTCTTTAGTTTCACACACATGGTAAAGCCCAACAATGCTTGTGGCTTCTGAGAGTACTGGCTTTTACCAAATGGGGGCACTGTTGTTCAAATGAATTTTAATGCACTTGAAGTCCTGTTTTACAATAATAACCAGACGTGTTACACTCTCATGCCATGTTCCTTGCAAGGGTATAATAGTTTTGAATTTTCAATTTAATTTTTGTCTAGTTTTAGTTAGTTTTCAGAGAATGTTTGCTACTTTTAGTTATTTAGTTTTTAGCTTCAGTTTTTCTGAAATGTTTAGTTTTAGTTTATTTATTTTTTTATTGTGTACTTAAGCAGTTCCATGGTTATGTGACAAATGAGCATTGCTATGTGAGCCCCTCTTACTCAGCTATTAGCTCGCTGACACCTCTCAGAAAGAGCTGCTTGGCAATGGTAAGCTGGATCTGTAGGCCACTAGCCTCATATCTAAGCTCAGTATTAATGACCTGAGCTTCCTTTATGCAGGTCAGAACGCACAACTGACCCACTTTCCCTCAGGATTAGTCCAGATAACCACTTACATGAGTGGAGGAGGAGGGTGGGGAGTGTGGAGGAGGGGAGAGTGGGTGGTAGGAAGGATGAAGAGTGGAAAAGAGAATTAGAGAGAATCTGTGTTAAATATTTACTTTAAAGTGCTTTTCAGTGAGTTTCAGGTAGTTATTATAACCATCTTTACAGATTTGGTTTGACTCAACAGTTTATGATGGATTTGCCAGAGAAATGAAAATGTTGCCTGAATTTAGGATGCGTTCTCAGATGCGAGTTTCTTTTTTTAAGGGTTTTTAAAGACATGACCAAAAATGGACTTAATTGAATTACATTTACATTTCTTGAAATATAATTTTGTAAACGTAGGGTCAATCATACATTTACTATACTATTATCCTGAATGACCCATAAAAACTTTTCCATTCAAATTCAATTCATCTGTTGCAAAAGCTTCCACTAACATACCTTTATTCAAAGGAAAGCCCATTCTCTTAAGAAAGAACACCATTGGAGCTTCCCGTTAGCTCACTTGGTAGAGCATGCACCGCCATGTTTCAAAGTCGATTATTATCCAATAAAGCAGAAATGCCAAGAAATATCTTTAAAAAAACAAACAAAGAACATCATTGCCTTAGTCATATAATATAGCAATATAGCAAAAGAACACTGGTGCAATGAATAATGGACACAATGATAGAAATACTTGACAAGATAATGCAATTAACAAAACACTATTTTTATCTTCAATTAATCTGACGATTATTTTCTAAATTAATCAATGAATGATTTGGTTTGTAGAATGCCAGAAAACAGTGCAAAATGTCCATTCCAATTTTTTTAAGTCGAAGATGATGTCTTTAAATGTCTTGTTTTGTCTGTCCAAAACCCAAAGATATTAACATTAATATGATATGAAACAGACAAAATCCGGAAATGGATTATCAAAATAATAAAGGATTATATTCCTGTCGACAGGCTAATCAATGCAGCTCTAAATTCAATACAATGCAACAATAATTGAGCTAAAACAAGTTGTCAATTTATGGATTAGTGGATTGGCAGACAATTAATCAAGCAAATATTTTTTTTGTAATCATCATTTGAGTAATATTATTGACTATATTGACTAATATTTGGCTTTTTTTCTGGCAATAAAAGCCAAATATTAGAGAGAGAAAAAGTAATGGGCATTTTTCATTATTTCATGACATTATATTGACAAAACAAAAAAAATCAAACACTGGATAAAATAATGCTTTGTTCCGAATTGAAAATAATGCTTTGTTTGTTCAAGGAAAACACATGTTATAGTGTCCTATGAGCCTGACTTATGCCTCTTAACCATGGGCCATGAGCTAATGTATCAATATCAGGTTAGGGGATGCTGGTTCCTGCAATGGAATTGGTCAATTTGAACTAGACTTTTATTCTCATTAAACCCATCAAGTAATCCACACCTATCCATCATGCACAGACTGAGCACACGGCTTTAACTGGATGTCCCCACCTGGGCTGTGTGTGCTGTTGATTAACCCCAGGCCTCTGTTACCCCAGGCACATTTAACCACCCTTTACCCCCCAGAGCAGGGCATCTCCACGGATGGTTGCAGCTCTAACTGTGTGATGGTCCGAGCATATCAATTCTCTTCATAAAGCTCTCAGTCAGGAGGTCATTCCATAGCAAGAGAATATGGGTCAAAGATGTGTGTGTGTGTGTGTGTGTGTGTGTGTGTGTGTGTGTGTGTGTGT
>CALSCE010009408.1:2404592-2433592 GCA_943593645.1 Bovichtus variegatus | reverse complement strand
GTGTGTGTGTGTGTGTGTGTGTGTGTGTGTGTGTGTGTGTGTGTGTGCGTGCGTGCGTGTGTTGGCTGACACAGTTTGGGGGAAAATGTCAGGAGTGATCTCATGATTGACCAGAATAACAACCTGTGACCACGTAGTGACCCCTCATCATGTCATTTTGGATCAGTCATCCTCAGGCGACACAGCGGAGTGGTGCTTATCATTAGATCTCCAACTATCAATTATTTTCATAGCCGATCTATTTATTGATTATTATCTTGATAACGATTAATAATTTTGTCTGTAGAATGCAGACCCATCATGGACCCATGGTGATGTCTTAAAGTATTTTTGTTTTATCCGACCAACAGTCAAAAACCAAACATTTGCAGTTTAATATCATAGAAGGCGAAATAATATTCACCTTTGACCAGCTGAAACCAGAGAATTTTCCCCATTTTATTTTAAAGATCATTTTAAAGATTAATCGATTCTCAAAATAGTAGCTGGCTATTTGGTCAATTGTTATAATTGTCAACTAACAATTGGCTTGTAACTCATTACAATTCCCCTTTCATTCAAAAATATGTTTTTAGGACTATTAAAATAAAAAAAACATACATTTCAATTTTTAATAATAGTAATTGATTTTAGTGACTCAGTTGCCTTGTCGGAAAATGTGGACTACAGATCTCATCTATTTTCTAATACTGCAAAAGTTTGAGGTATTAGTAAAAATAAAGTTCATTCTCAATAGAAGATGCATGCATGAATCCAACAATTAAAGATATTTTTGGTGTTTGATATCTTTATCAGTGAAAATCCAAGATTTTTGATGCCAATTCAATATCATAACTTTCATCATGAGGTGCGTTGAAGCTGTCTATATATCCCTCTACCACTGCTTTGCACAATGGAGTTGTGAAGCGGCCAGATTGAGTTGGTTTGAAGTGTGTTTTTCTTTGTTTTTTTCTTATCCTTCTGCTGTACAATATTGTGTCACAGTTGTTGAAATAATGATGTAGAGGCAACAAAAAAAATACAGTTTAAATAATATGTCCAACACAGTTGAATTAATCCATGAACGTTGAAATGGCTTCCCATAAATGGAGCCTCTACTACAGAGAGTAAACCAATTCTATTGGTCAACCCAAAATCCAGCTCTGTAGCTTTGGTCTTATTTTGGTGTATAACCAAGTTTGAGCGTCTCTATTTTCTTATGGAAATAGTCATTCTCCTCCCAAAGTTTTATTTAACACAGCTTTAATTTGATTGTTGTTGGAGTTACCAAATATGTTAAATAAGCATTCTCCAGTTTCCCCTCCACATACTGCATTTTTCTCACTTTGTTCCAATCCCAACATGGACAATGTGACCTCGTTTTTTTGTTTTTGTTGCTGTTTTTCAAGTTTCCTAATATCCACTGAATGCATTGATACCAGTCCTACAGAATGACTAGAGAGCAACTTTAAACTAACACTCGTTCTCCTCAGGTTGTTGATTATGAATGTTTAAACTTACTTATGCTCTCCTAATATAGTGATGGCAAAACAAGGTAAATCCAGTCCAGATCATTCCTCAGAAGCTTACAACACAAAGATAACACACAAATAGCAGCTGCTGGTGCCTCATCGTCCTGTTCATCTGGTGCCATGTTTATGATGGCAAGCTGGTTGACATGACTATTTTTCTTGTTTTCTCTGTTTCTCATGCATAATTTAAAAATCAGACCATGACACGTACAACAATATTTCTACGGCTTAAGTTAGCATAAGATTTAGATTTACAGAGTTTTGGCACGCTTTTGTTACCATGCCTTGTAACCTTGTAACATTTTATACATTTTATGCATGTTCCTCTCACGCCACTTTCAAGCATCTCATGAATTTCTTTGAATTTGTCAGACCTTTCTTTTTAAATGAGGTACAGCTTGTTTACCTACTGCTGGTAGCAGTTGTCTTGTATTAGCAGGTGATATATTCTGACACGACTCTTTACAAAGGCAGATAACAATGCATGAGCCTTTCACAAAACTGATGGGTTAGCTTGTGAGTTGGCTAGCTAACATTGAAGTTATTAGTATTGTCATAAACTGGAATCTGAAATCTCGGATCCCATAGGCTATTGGCGACGATGGACCCACAGGGGGCAAGGGCCAGTATTTCCAGGGGTTCCGGTTTAGCCCGTGGATATCAAGTCCAAGACTTCCTCTTCCGTGTGCAGGTCCTTGCTTACAGCCCGATTAGCGACTTGACTTCACTAACATTCAGATGGTCATACAGATTGTAGACAAACTCTTTGGTTGGTCATAGTTATTTGGGAGAGAAGAGTAAGACTTTTACCCTTTGAACTAGTAGTGCGCACTCGCAGTTTTTCTGTGCAATGATGTATCACTGGCAACATTACAGGCTTATTCACCTTCAGTTCCACCTCCACATAAAGCGGTTAAGATAGTCTGACTAAACTCTTAGCTTGTTTACAACCGGCCGGATCATCTGACTGTATAAATGAGTATTGGCTTCCAACCTTGTTTTTTGCCGTCTAAACCTTTTAAGGTTTTGTTCAGGGGCTTTGTGTCACTTATAAACCTGGGACAAGGTGCAGTACAGTGTTCCTCACCTTGACTTTAGAGCCAGCTCTTTGTAAAAACAATGACAAGCTTTCACTCAAACGTTTTGCTCAAACAAACAGCCACAGTAAGGCCAGGGTGGCATGTCTGAGTTAAGTTATTTTGCAGGCTTTGTGTCTAGACTTTCTGTTGAGTCAACAATATTTTTAGACTGTCCGACTGTCGGTTCCCCACCTTGGTACGATAGTTTATAGTTTGATGAAAAAAAAACACAGTCTGGTACTCTGAGCTTGTTCTTTGGCAAAATAAGGGCCAGTACTTTAGTAGCTCACTTTTGTAAGCTATTAGTTATTATGAGTTTCTTTGATAGGGTTTGTGGGTCAGTGTGTGGCATGTCTATCAGGGCAGCTATTTTACATTACACCAAAGCTGCTGTCAATATAATACAGTACCTATTCCATGGATGCACCCATATCAATATTGGGATCTTGACCTCAAATCAAAACAAGGCATCTTTATATCCTCTGTACTATCAGTAATACAATATTATTTTTCACAAACAGAGCAATAGTGCTTTGAGGTCAATTATATCCATACATCCATTTTCTAGCTGCTTATCCAGGTCAGGGCCCTGGTGGCTGCTGGGTGGGCAGCAGCCCAGATATCCTTTGTGCCCCATTCTTCTGGAGGTCCCCAAAAACGTCTATGTCAGCTATAAAAACAACATTTACTATCTTGTCTTTTGTGATAAGTGGACCTCATAATCAGGTGTCCAAACCACCTGAAGTCATCTCTCTGATGCAGTGGCTAGACCCTGAGTTTCTCTCAAATTGCAGAAACCTTCACCCATTTGTGCACAATGAGTCTAGCCTAAAACTTATGACTCCTTTCTCATTCACTTTGGTCACGACCCACAGTTCATAACTTTGAAGAGCTTTGCATTGTGGGTTCCCTTTCCCCTTCACCACCTCAGTCTGAAACAATGGTTGCATTAGTGCAGGTGAAAGGTACAAGTGTGTGCTGGTGCTCTACAACAAAGGGAAGTTAAAGGGGTGGCTGATTCTCTCCATTTTGTCCAAGGGGGGGCACACAGTAGCTGTGTCTCAATTCAGGGGCTGCAGCCTTCGGAGGCTGCATTTGTAAACCGATTACGTCACAGCTAATGTTAATATTAATATTAGCTAAAAGTACAGGGCTTAACCAATATTACTTTAATAGGTTTAACTTACCTGAAAATGGTCCTAAAATGTATCATGTGCCGGTGGCGCCGGCGATAAACCACTTCCTCAATTACAGTTAAAGAAAGAAAAAGAAAAGTAACTTTTCTGGATCTATTATTTGGAAAAAGAAATGCTAAAAATGAAGCCATCAATTGTGCTTTATGATGGCAGAGAGTTGCTAGGCGACAGGAGCGGCAAAAGGTAGGGGCGCGAAGAGCTGGTGACGTTACAGGAAATCCTCTGTAGACCAGACTGTTCTGGGAAAAAACCCAAATCTAAACTTAAAATACTTATACTTCATCAAAATCACTTTGACTAAACTAAACTAAACTAAACGGTTTGCACTAACCAGATCCTGTAAAAACATTAAGTTCTTGGAAGCCATGAACGACTCAGCTGAAACCAACAGTCACGTGACAAAAATTCAGCGAAACTTCGACTGAACTGCAGTCTGTTTACACAGAGCAGAGAAGAGGCTGGAAGTAGAGGTTGTAAACAATGTAAATATTTCAATATGTATAGCATGTTTTCTCTACAATATTGGTAACACTTGTGGGCACTTGGAAAAATGTTGTATACAGTATATAGATTCCCATTTCTTTCCCAATTTTTGTAAAATAAATTAGGAGCAAAAAGCAAGCCGAACTTATCTGATATCCAGTTCTACAGTTACTGTCCAGGAGACTTCATTCTGTTCTGGAACAGTGACACAGAATGCTTCGTTCTGTTCTGGAACTCTCCCAGATGCTGTGTCAGCATTTCGCGTCAGTGTTAGCAACTTAAAGAATGCTATGCCCCTTGTAGGAATGTAGAATAAGGACTCAGGTCTGCCATGAACAACAATGAATTGTTTTAATTGCCCTGCAAAGGAATATGTTGTACCTAGGTTACATTTAAACACTTGAGTGAAGAGAATGTCAGTCTAATGTGCCTAACTTAGCTTAGGGAATAGAGCAGCTGTCCCGAGATAATTGTACTCTGACTTCTCCTAGATAACAGTGCTTGTGCTTTTTATACCAGACAGCTATTTGCATCAGATATCACAACACAAACATTGACTCTTTGCCCCTGTCTCTCACGTTGTAGTTTTCCACCTCAAGGATTTAGAAATTCAGACAAACACAAACACACACACACACACACACACACACACACACACACATTTAGCCTGGTGATGGAATGTGCTCCTTGGCTGTTTGTTGTGTACACACGCTTGAGCCTGGGTCATGAGATTGCTGCTGCTCCACTTCTTTCTCTCTACACAGCCGTTCAGCTAAAGTCAGCCACACTGTAAACCCACTGTTCATTTCAATCCTTTCTCTGACGACATGTGCAGAGATGCATGCTCCATTGACATGGTCAGTAGCTGATCATTTAAGGTAACAAAGGGCTGCCTTTCACGAAAAGATAGCAGGGCTGGCACTCATTTTTTAAAATATTTTTGCCTGTTAGGTATTTTGGTGACCCTGAACTAGACTGCCTGTGAGTGGGAGGGGAGGCACAGCACATTCTGTTGACTTTCTCATTAATTAAGACGAACTCCATCAGGAAACTTTCAAAAAATGGTTAAAACGCCCAGACGTTTTTGATCTGTCATAAAGACCTTTAAAGGTTATCAGGTGCTTGTAGTCAGCCTTGTGTAATCACCAGCTACACCTAATATTTTCCTCAACGGTTCTATTTTAGACTTTCTGAAATGTCACAATTATAACCCTCATTTGCTAAAAACAGATGTAGCAGCCCATTGCTTCTGGCTCAGTTGGATTCAATCACACTTTAGTGCGTCACCTGACCATGATCATGGAATTAAAAAAAACATTGATGCAACACCTGTATGTTTTCCAAATGTTGCTTTCGGCATTCTAGCAACCAACAAGATGTATTTAGAGAAAAAGAGATGATTTGTTGCTCTGAGAGGAAAACCTTTTTTTTTTTTTAGCAATGCAGGTATTTTGATAAATGTCATTATTTCAAGTCTCTTCAGCTATTAGTTTGTCAATGCTCCTTATTATTCATTATTATTAATTAAGTAAACCATTGAAAAATACTTGGATACTCAGCCTATGCAGTATTTTTTTTATTAACAATGGATCAAATAACAAACCAAAACTCAACTCCAAAAGAATGCTAACATTGCTCTGTAACTGCTGGCTACGTAGATAACCTACTGTGTAATAACAAGTTTGCCATATGAACTAAAACAGTAATAATATGTCTGTTTTGTATTGACAGTTTGTTTCCGCTGTTCCCAAGGGGCCATACAATTAATTCATGCATGTTTAGGACATTCAAAATAATGTATGATTGAGATGTATGGTTGTTTTAATGTTTTCCTGTTTCGATTGTTGTGCAGTATGAAATTAATGAGTGAGCTTTACTAACTCTATTAACTAGTATAGACCTTTCTTTACAAGGTAACAACATCATGATCTCTTTTTAATAGAGTGCACATTTGAACAAAAATGTCAAAACAAATCTATTAGGAATCTGTATCTTAAAGTAATTCATAGGATGTTGAACCATATTTGAGTAGGATGTTTTTGTTGAATTTTGACAAGTGCAACTGTCTGCATTTAGCTTGAAAAATGGCCTTTACTTGGGTAGTGCTTGCTGGTTAAATGTAGATTTGCAGCAGACATCCTTCATCATCCTTTTATTGTTGATGATGAATCCACAGAACCTCATTAAAAAACCTTTTTTGGACTGCCCAATCCAATGTCAGAACCCCTACATGTAGTCAACGACCCACAGACCTGTATTGTCTCATTTTCCACAGCAGTGTGTCATTCGTGTAGTTATCACCATGCTGATGCATTGATATAATATATTGTGGCATATAAGCCTTGGCCAGGACGGTAGAGGTTAGCTTTCTGTCATGGTCCTGGTGGAAATAAGCGTCTCCTTGGACCACAGCATTAGTCCTCCAGGTTGTTACAGCAGCGGGTGGAGAAGGATGGACTCTGACGTAGGAGCGCGGCTTGAGCGGCCGCTGACGTTTGTTGTAGGCCGACTTCTACCCGAGCCAAAAGGGGCGGACCTCCAGTCCTGTAAAACGGAATGGGAACACAATATGCATTATTGCCATGTAGTTGCGTACATCTACATAGACTGATACAACAGCCAGTAGCTCTTTTGTAATTTTTACGTGTTTTTACCTGTGCTTTATTGCTATTTATAGGGTTGTTATACTGTAAGGAGGACCATTTAAAGGGGAAGCCACAGGTCCTCTCTTCGGCGTGATTTGTGAGCTTGGTGCGGTTATATGAATGAATGAATAAATGAATGAATGACAGGGAGCCGGTCAGAAACGGAGTAAAACGTCTAATTTGCCTTCCTGCTATAGAACAACGACTGAACACAAACCAAAGAGCAGGAGCGCTCGAGAAACCTCCGCCGCCTTCTAAATAACTCGCATCGGGTCGTCGGCTTCGTTCCTCCGCCAGCATGCCGAGCATGCGGCAGTCATACACGGTGACCGTACCTGAGGAGCCGCCGGCTGCTGCTTTCCCCTTTCTGAAGCAGGAGATGCGGAGAAAAGGCAGCATGTCTGGCTCAATGCTGGTGTCAACTTTCGTAGGGCTTCTGATAAACCAAGCCAAGGTAAGAGATCGTGCTGCGTTCCGCGGTGCTCCGCTTCGAAAAGAACATCCCACCAAACCCCATTCAAAATCAGGCAATTTAATGTCTATATCGTATTATTTCTTTATTAGCAGATCTGCAATTCTCGTAGGCTAAGGCACGAAGTAAACTGATTTGTGAATGCTAGCATTAACCATGAATCGAGGCATAGAATATACTCCATAAGCGTGTTTCAGTCATACAGATACCATTGCGATGTCGTATCCCCACTATTTTATGTTTCTTAGAGACTCGCAGTGGCTGGTAACAAGCAGTGTAAACCTATGGTACTGCAAAAAAAAAAAATAATAATAAAAAAGTGATGCTTTACGGGTATGATGGGGCCCTAAATGATTACACATGTATGACTTTATACAGTTTGAAATGTGTTGTGTTTATGTTTAGCAAGAATTGACTGCGGTTCACATATTTTGTAGGAGAATTTTGATGAATCCCTTGCAGGCAGAAATTGTCATTCTGAAGAGAACACAGATCTTAGTTGACTGATAATGTTACATATCTTGTGAGAGTCTCAGTTTAATGTTGAAGTGAGTCATTTGTAGAGGTAAGCCGCTCTTTTAAGCTGCTGTACTCCACTGTGCCAGGATCAGTAGGCCTGCACTGGCAGGTCACTGGTTACATAACCAGCGTTTAATCCCCCTCATACACTACAGCTGCTCTTACTATACTGCTCTTATGTATCTCACTCTAGGCCTATAAGGGAGATACAGAAATAAATAACACAATCTGACAGGGCTTTCTTCAAGCACTGGAAGATCTAGGATATGTGTATGTTGCCTCTGGCTTTTGCCATATGGACACAGCCACATAGACAAGTGTAGGTCTGAGTACACTACAGAATGTACTGAAAACCATTGGCATGTAAGCCAGTTCAGCCTTGATACACAGCTATTATGGCAATACTTTTAATCGGAAGTTGCTATTGATGTTATGTGCTGATTTAAATCGCTTTGCCTTTACGTTTTTTTAATTTTCAAGTTCAAATATCTCAACAGGTTTGAATTAATAGAAGGATTTTCCCTGCATTTAACTATTGCAATGGCAGAAAAGCCTCTTTAAACCAATTTTGATAAATTCTGGGCATTGAAACTCCTCTGATAAACCAGGTGGAATACCAGCCAAAAAGCAAGGTGAGGCAGTTTTTACTGTAGATCTTACGCTATCCTCCCCTAATTAAAAGTGATTTGCCACTAAATGACTCTGGCAGCAAACCAATATCCTGGCCTAAAATTGTGTAGATGTATAGAGGTTAAAACGCGGTGTTGGGTAAAGTGAGATTTAATAGCCTACTTGTCAGCTGTATTTGTCCTAATATGAGAAGAAGAAGAGGAACGGCTTTTAGTTTGTGATCACCAGAGCCTTGCTGCTGCAATTTTGTGTGTGTGTGTGTGTGTGTGTGCGTGTGTGCGTGTGTGTGTGTACCAAGGCTACAGCGTGGAGTGGAGCTGCTGTGTGCCAGCTTCTGTTATGTAATGAGAAATCACATTAGAATACACTTTAGTGCTGGCCAGGGCTGGCAGCTTGGCACGCGTTCTGGGTTGTTGTCACTGTCCACCTGCTCCTCCTGTCCCGTCCTTCTCCTTCCTCTCTTGCTAATCAAATGTACTCTACTTCTACCTCCCTACGTGCCGCGCGCACGGCAAGGAAAAGTGCTCCATCTTTCTTCTAACGCGTGTGCATATAAGAATTGGTGCGCGAGACAAATGTGTGTAATCATGAGCTGACATTAGGGTGTGTGTGGTTATCTGGAATCGTGCACATGTTTCTACACAGCAGGCTCGCAGCACAGCAGCACTGGCAGCTGTCAAAGGTTAGAGGGTGCTTTCTGCAGCAGGTTCCCAACTGCTCCTCTACAATGAAAATCTATTAAATATAATTCTTAAATGATGAATCGATTGCATGATCGACAGAAAATCATCGAAAAGTCAATCAAAAGTCTAACACACACACTGTTGACTGACAGCAGCAATGACACCTGACACCTATGCTCACATTGTGAATAATTTTTTTTACGATTTACTATATTGTATCAACACATGGACTATTAATATTGCAAATACAAATTAAACTTTTGGGTAACCATAGCTTTTTCTGGGGAGGTTATGGTTTGTCAAAACAAATATGGAGTGAAACTGCATAATTTTTTGTAAAAAAAAAACAAAAAACAGTAATACATCGCAATATATGTTATTGCGATATTCTAATGTTATTATTGCAAAAAATCGTAATAAGATTGCATCGTGACTTAAGTATTGTCATAATATCATATTGTATGGCCTCTGGTGATTTCAACATATGTTGAGATATGGCGGATGTATGTTAAATTACACTGAAAATTGTATGAAATGAACATTCATTGCAATGAACTGCGTTATGCTGTCATGCATTACATAAAACAAAAATAATCATAAAAGTCATCTATTCTAAAAAATGTCTAACACATTTATTTATAATGATAATAATCCTTAATTTAAATGTTACAAACACTTATTGTCTATCCTACCAATGGCAGATAAACCAACAAATGACTTTCATTAAGATTTACTGCTCACATGTTTCTAATAAATACGGATATATGGAGGTTAAAATACTGTATTACTGGAAAATACTGATTTTGAGGGCTAGTTCACATTCCGATTTGATTTAAAGTGTCCTCGTCCACTTATGTAATCATTCTTGTTTGTAATTTGCCATCACAACCAAGCCATTCAAATGTCAGCTGTAGTGCTATGCTTATTAATTTTTTAGATCAAAGACACTATTGTCAACAAGAGCCCAAGTGTGCAACACTGGCAATAACTTCAGCGGGAGAAACTTGGCAGTAGATCTTTCATATGAAGATATCATGTGTGGTATTTATATGCAGTGTACAATGTATGAGGTGTTGGCACTGTGTTAATCATTCGTATTTGGTTATTTCCAGTCTACTTGTCAAGGCCTATGGTGTGATCTTTCAGTGTGGTGTGCTCTGATGAGACACAGAGGCCCATGCTTCAGTATAATGTAAACACCAGTCTGTTAGCTAGTACTCAACTTTGCTGCCATTGAGGGTGAATCATTTTCCTGGTAGAGAAACGCATACCAGTGGAGATGTGTGAAGATGAACAGAGCTGTTATATAAGAAGCCGATGCATTGCTTTATGGCCACATGCTCTGTAGCTGTGGGATTTTTTTTTAATACAGGCATTTAATTTTTTTATACAAACACGACAATATAATAACATGACAGTATAAACTCACAAAAAGGGGAATAAATAACTAAATAAAATGGCGTGATAAAATGAATTCAATAATTTGAATGAATAAGTTGACAGTATCGACACATTTAGACACTGTAATATATGACATATGACAGGTAAAGCGTATGAAGTATTTTATATAGTCTAGTAAATCACTACACAACCTCAAATGGGATTAAAAATAATTATTATATATCATTGTTTTAATCCCATTTTAGGTTATGTGTGCTTCTTTGTGATCGTTTGTAGCAATTATTTTTTCCAAAAGAATGTATGTATTTTATAGAAAACCTACAGTAGATTCAGATTACTTTTTGATTGAGCTTTAAATATAAATACTTTACTGAACTAAATAATTGTATTCATTATTTGGGACAATTTACATCCAGACGCCTCGGCATAATGTTTATAGGTGTACATACATACATAATAAATGTTGAGTGGTCTTAACCAATTTTGGATATCGGTCCACAGACTTGCACTTCTCCTGGACTTTGATCCAATGGAATGCAATCAAGGGACAAGTTCATAGGATCATAAACTGCCTTTATTTGTAATTCTCAGTAAGAGGATCTCACTCTACTTGTTTGCATGCAAGTGTGTGCTAGCATGTTTGAGAGAGATGACCTGTGGCTCCACGTTACCAGACGCTGGCTCAACAAGCTCAGATTACTTGATTTCGTCCCTCTGTGTGCTTTCGAGAAGGGAGAAATAAATAGATTGTCTCTCTTTCCCCCGTCAGGTGCCAATGCGTGTGTGTCTACACGCTCGCACAAACTAATGTCACTTCTACTCACATGGGAGAAACTCGACAGTAGCAGAAGAGGTAACTCATGGAGAGCGAGAGAGAGATTGTTTATGATGGTCTGCCAAATGGAGAGACAGGTCAGGACAGGCTGTTCTGCTGCTCTCTCTCACGCTGGTATGGCAGCCAATCAGCAGTTGGCATTCTGCTCTGCCAGGTGGACCCAGGCATCCTGCTGCTGGTAGTGTGAAGTTTAGTTTAAAACCCCAGAGACACAATAAGAGCAGCGAGGGGGGGGGGGGGGCATTTGTTATTGCTATGTTGTACGAGGCCTATTACTCAGGCATTGCCAACGCTGTAGTGAGATATTAGCCTTCCACATTGATTTGCACTGAGCTTTTTTCAGTCCCCCTTGGTGTGCATTCATATTGTGTTTTTAATATTATTATTTTGTGTTTCATTGAAGAGTTTTTAGGGCCAAACCAAACACCTGGCACAAAGCGGCGTGCAACTGTCATTGCTAGTTACAGACAGACGCAATTTTAATTTTCCCACACTGCGCCCCTGTTGTGCGTGCATGGGCCTGTTGGACCAAAGCAACCGTTTCCACAGCAGAAAACTGTTTGCGTCTCCAATTTGCCACATCCGCCATATAAATAGCAGCCTGTCAGTATGGATAGTGGGGTGGTAGTGTACTGGTCTACTGGCCTACTTAGTCAGGCTTTCAAATAGAAAACCAGAATGGTTGTGAGTTCAATACCACACACAACCATGGCTGCCACCATTGTGCTTCTCAAGCAATGCACTTAGCCCCAACTTGCTCCAGTAAACTTTACAGGTTTACAGTTCCCTCTCTGCTAAATTACCTTTAATGTAACAAAATAGGTTCCTATGTCGGGTATTTAATTTGCTGCATTAAAAGAAACTGACATTACTTTCCTGTCATTTCATCCATAAACAGTTTCTTGATTATTAATCAAAAAATGTACTATGTCACACTATGTATGCATAGATATTGTGGCATAAAATGATATATACCATGATGGACGATTCTATCCATATTCTCCACTTCTAAAAAGATATTAGTGAAAGTAAAACATCCCAGTCTCAAGCCAAAATATCTCTATCTATCTCTCTGTCTACACATGACTCAAACCCTATTAATGAGCGGCAAATATACTTATAAAAATATTGAGCATTTTTCCTTTGTTCATATACACTATGAAGAGTAAACTAAACAGCAGATGGTACAGAGATCTTTAAAATGCTGAGCACTCATTTATAGTTTGGAATAAGCTCTCTTCTGGGATTTCATTAAGCTATATCATCACTTGTGCTCTGAGCTTGTTATTTTCCCACAACATCTCCAGTCTCCACAAGGTTTAGATTTCTGAGGCGCTGCTGCAGCAACAAGTGCGTGCAGTAGGTTGTTTAAAGGTAGCGATGCGTCTCTAAAAGGTTGGGTCTAATGTTAACTTCTATTCAAACAGGAAGATTTGTCCACTTGCCCTTGTCACTAATACATGACAATATTCATAATATATTTATTTCAGTCACACCTGCTGATTTCTGGTAAAGTAGCAACTATGGTAACCGTGGAGTTTACCTGTGAACAAACTTGTTGTTACATTCTATATCTCACCAAAACGCATTGTGCGTCCTTGAGGTCTGAGAAACGTGTTGAATGCATTTCTTTCCTCATAAAATATTTGCAGAGCAGATTTTTTGAGTATTTTAAATTGTGTGTTATTCTCATCAATTTTAGCTTTCGGCCTTCTTCTTCCTTTCCTTTGTTGGCGCACTGCCATATTAGTTTTACATGTTACTGCTTCCAACTATATAATGTATCCTTTTCTTTTTGTGTGGATGCGAAAGAGAGGAGCTAAATCCCTTTTCCTGAACTCGGGCGTCACTGTTTAGACAGTAAATGTGCGTCTCATGAACTCTATCAATCAGGTGCATGGGTGTCGAGAAGAAAAATGGCTTTAGTTGCTGTGCTGTGATGGCTGCAATAAACACTCAAGTGTAAATGCACATTGAATTTATTATTCCCACACAGTTATTTTTTTAAATGATGACAATGATGGATGATGAAGTCAGTCGAGCCGGTCCTTTTTCGTTGTCACCTTTTTGATCTATTTCAGCTGATGTCCGATGCTAAAGCAAAGCATGTCAGTCTTAGATTAGATTCCTTAGATTATGCTTGACGGAAACATAGATTGCGTGCTGGACAGTTTTTTCCTCCCTGCTGTGGGCCAAAGTTCATTGAGTGGTAAGATGTTTGTCCAAGGAGCAGAAATGCAGAATCTCCCATTTTCTCTCTCTCCTTAGAGTTTGTTGTGTCTTCGTCTGTTTTCCTATTAAATCACCCTGGAAAATAAAGCCATAACAAGAGGTTATTCCTTCCTTCATCTTCACCTTGCTTTGACCCATTTCCTCTGCTCCACCACCATCTTCCATCCCTCAGGCCAGCAGTCCCACATCTTAGAATTAATTGAGCACAGTGGATGGACAGATTTTACTTCCCCCAAGCTGGGTACGCGCCAAAAGGACATTTCCTCTCTCTCTTATTCCCTGGCTTTATAGGAAGCGGTTCAATCTGGCCTGCGGAATGCTTCTTAATGTGGCCTCTCTGTTCACCATGCTTTTTAGCCCCCAGGGAGTAGGGTTTCAAAAGTAGCTCGCTAGTTGCCTGAGCTGCTTCTGTTCTGACATTTCTAAATAGAGCATTTATGTAGAGTTATCCCCTAGGCTGCCTCTTTTTGTGTACAGTATGTATCAGTCTGCTCACATGGAAAGAATGGCAATATATACAGTGGATGTATGTTCCCTCTTGTGACTGTTGGTTTTATGTATCCGCTCTCTTTATTGCTCCCATCTACCCATATTTTTATTTGAACTGATTTATGTGTGTTATGTAAGGTAGTGAGGTAATATATTATTATACCATCTTATTGTGTTGTTAAATACCCCGGAGGGATGCACAGAATTTGAATAACTGTTGGCTGATAAGTGATCCATGATGACTAATCAATCAGCAGCTGCTCGTCTGCCCTGCATTGGCTGTGGTGGGTTATACAGAGTTCACATGGTTTTTCAATAATCAAATATACTCTATATATATATATGTATAAATATATACATATAATGCTAATACTTTATATATATATATATATATATATATATATATGTATAGGGCTGTCACAATATCAGATTTTCCCTACACAAATATTGTGGTCAAAATAATTGAGGATAAAAATATCTATATCATATTTTGGGGGGGAAGTTTTTTGAGTTTGTCAAATTCTTCTTCAACTGTCTTTATTCTGCATTTTGTCTCTGTTTTTTACAAATCAATCACATTCAAAATACTAGTGTAGGGAGGTGGAGAGAGGCTCTGCAACCATAACTGTATATATACAATGATTTGAGAGGCGCTGGATTATTTTACATGATACTTTCCAATGTGTATTATTAACATGATAAATATCACGCTATCGGCAATAGCGGTATATCGCAACACATTAAGGTACTTAGTACGAGGGTGATTTGAATGACACAGGCTGCTTTTTTTTCTTGCTATCAAAGGCTTTATATTTGTTTTCTTAGTGTTATTAAGTGTATGAAAGAGCCTTTGCAATATGTAATGTTGAGCCTCCAAAAACTTGGCTTCAGATCTTTGATATTTCTCTTTGACATTGAGTATTCACGACTAAAGGTTAAGAATTATTAACTGTGTCTGTGTATGAGCCCATTGCTAATACTGAGAAACTGATTGAGAGAATAGATTTCTTTTTATGTGCTTTTTTAAATCATCGCCATTGCAAAGAAAACTCTTCCCCTTTTTTTTTTTTTTTTTTTTTTTTTTAATGATGTACCTCTGTACACTGTGTCGCTTCATTCTTTTCTATCCTGTTCAATATGCTGACAGATGAAAAAACACTGGCCCAGCTTCTCTGTTTGCGCTTGACTTTAATCCAACATGCGTTCTCTGTGCTGGTTTAAACTGCTTGTGTAGAAGAATGACAGCAGAATTTGCGTAACGGAATGAACCGTCATTAAAGTCATGCTACAGGCTGGGATCATAGCTTGAGCCAGTGATGGATCGTCCCACACACACACACACACACATTAAAGAATCCTGTTCGACACACTGCTGTTAGAAATGATGACTAATGACTTCTGGTTGCATTTTACACAGTCTGTCAAAATGAATCGAGGGAGTAGGATTAGAGAGGAGAGAAATTAGCTAATTTTTACACAGCAGATAATAATGTCATTTACTTTAATAATTTACTTCCAATACAAACAATGCTCATCCCTGACCATTGCTAGTTTATGTATTAGAATAACCAGTATCCCCATAATAAAATCCCTTCTGCGGTGTGGGAGATTTTCCTCAACAGTTTGTAAAAAGCTGCTTCAACCGCAAAAGTAAAGACATTGTGTGGCTTTCAGTGGAGAGCGTTAGTGTGGCATAGCATCCCTAAATGCTGCTTTAAAAAAACTGAATCAACCTGTTTGTTAACGCGGGTTGGTAGACTTGAAATGCTGAATATCGGAACCAAATATTTGGATGTTTTGAGCTTCAGTCTGAAAACGATCCCAGTCTAAAAGTCACATCTGCTAGCAGTTCCTCACACGCTGAGTCACACACACTTAGCCTTGTCGTGATGTCACCATGTCCTCTAGTTTTACATCCCGCAAAAAATAATAAGAATAGCGTTGCTACGGAGACAGAGCCGGGTGTCGTTCTATCGCTGTGACGTCTGTCGGCCGGCTGAAGGATCAACCAATTGCGAGTGGACAAGCGGCCGTTATTAAAAGCAAAGATGCTATTTTTGGGTCTGGCTGTGGCATTACTCAGCAGAGTGCAGCAAAGTCAGACTTTTACATTCCAACGGTGTGGGGGGGGATCTGTGTGTCTGTTATGAAATACAATTTGAGGTGACCAGAGAGGATCGGTCCTGCATCCTGTCACACCAGAGTCATCACACAGTTCTTGAAGCTGGACACACGACAGGAAGTCTGTGCGTGTGAGTTTATGTTATATGTGGCCGTGGCTAGTAAAGTGCTCCATTCATTACAGTGGAATTTACAGAAAGAAGGATTTAGATAAGCCATAGTTAATTAAACTGTAGATTTCCCCCTCCACATGCTGACTCTCTTTCTCTTGAATAAGAGACAGATGGCAGAGGTTATTTATATAATAGTAAAAAGCCCTTCCTGTAACACTTCTCATAACTAGATAAGCTTCAGGCTCACGTCATTAATGAACAGACGAACATGCTCCCGATCATGTGAACCTCCAGAAGGCTAAGAGGACAGGACTACTCACTTTGATTTCTGCTGTCTCATTCAGTGTCCTTTCTCTAAACCAAGTGAACCCCTCTGGTTTGAAAGATAAAGCCAAATGCGAAAGTGCCTTAAACCTGCATTCTTTCAAATTGCCAGCAGGGGGCAACTCCATTTGTTGGAAAAGAAGTCTGATGGGCGAATTCACAAAAGGATTGTGAAAATGAGACAAAAAACCCTGGTTAATTCTCAAAGCTTGTATAAAGGGTGAAATGCAGCGTTAACTGATGCTCCTGTGCTACTTGCACATATATAAATGAGCTAATATGCAGACATTTGGACCAGTCACTGCATTCACACAGTGACGGAGTGTCATGAAAAAAATAATAAATAAAGCTCCCCTACATGTCATTTATTTTTTTTAAATACATGAGAAAAAGCGAGATTTAAATAATCAAATGAAGTTACGCTGAGGTGCCTCGTGCGTTAATGCGCAAGGGGTAAAATGTCTAAAAAAAACTCAACTCAACTAAAAATAAGAGAATGCAATTAATATCTTCCTCATTATTGATGTATTATTCAACCCACATGCATATTGTATACCGTGTGCTCAATAAAAGGAGAGAAAAGACATGAGCCTCAGTCCTACCTGAGCCCGTTCTATGAAAAAATACATTTTGCCTGAGCCTGGTCCGAATCAACTCAGTGCGTCGGGGCTTGTGTTTTCACAAGTCCTAGACTAAAACGCAATCCTGGAGTTTTCAAACTAAACCGTTTTCAAAAGTCTCCGTTTAGGGGTTCGAAAACCGCAGGAGTGGTGTGGACGCTAGCAGAAGTGAAGTGTTTTAAGAAGAAAACATATTGGTGTGGATGTAGCGTAATATCAGCGTCTCCAAATGAGCTGAACCCTGCACTCTTCATGTTGATGCACAGCAGTACGTTAAGGATTCTGTGACAATTCAGAGCGTTTCCCAGCACTCTCATGTAACACATTCTGACTGCTGATGCCTTTTTGAATGGTGTGATCACAGAGGACTACTCCTTTGGGTCAGCGAGGTCATCCAGTGTAGTGTGGTCATTCATGTGTGCAGATGAATCTGTGCGGTTCTCAGGTCAGCCCACATCCAGGGTGTGGTGAGGCTGCCGACCACAAGTCTCAGTCTGTGTCCCGCCTCCTCAACACGTCTCTATATGCTGTGTGTCATCTGTCAAATGTTCCTAACTGATTCCTTTGTTTGATTCTCACCATCACTTTTTACACGAACAGTTAAATGATCGTTGCTTTTTCGTTTTCTTCATTCGAAGCCTCTGTTGAGGTTTTAGATTGAAGTTTGAATGTCTGGCGTCATATTTTGGGACAAAGACTCCAAATATACGGTACAGCCCGAGTAGCTTTCGTGTGGTCTCACCTTGGATTCGGACCGTTCTCATGGTGGTCCTGACACACAGTACTCTCAGTGAATGTGCTCGAGCGTCACTACAGGTGAGGGTAGCGGGGGGGGGGGTTAATGTAAGATAGATTTCAACCTGCCAGTGAGATCAGATGACTGTGTTGGGCTGCCGGTCCTGCACAGTTGCTCTCTGCCTAGAAAATAAAAGCTCAAGTTACCACACTGTTAGTTTCTCCACTTGGCCTCTAGTCAGCTTGTTTTCATACATAAAATTGAAGCTGGTCAAATCAGCTTTTTGTTGCTCTATACACACATACTGAAATAGCTTATAAAATGTCACAATTGCAACAAAAAAAACGTGATCAGTATGACATTTCCTTTGACGAGGAACGATTCAGTGATGAAAAATGAATTATATTTGTCAGAGCTCGCGTCTTCTGAAGCATAATTGTCTGCTGCCTCTGCTTCTTAGGCACAAGTTTACTCCTAATCCACCCCCGCGTTCTTTGTTAGTTCTTCCTCTAGCTACTCAATTATATAACCACTCAACTTATGTCATAAAAGGTAACTGCGGCAAGTGATGGCATAAGTTCCGCAAAGCATTTAGTTTTTTAAGATGTTGAAATTATGATAATATGTTTTGCCATCTGGTGTGGTTCACCGAGCTGAAATGTCTTTTACTTCATGGTATGTTGCCCTGACAATTTGCGACGATCTAAAAACTGCAGTGTATAACATCCTTAAGGTGCACTGATTCCGTGTCGCCTGCTGTTGTTGATCTGATCTCCATCGGGGAGTGAATACCAGGAGAGGAACCGACCGTGAGACAACAAGAACTAGTTCCTCTCTCTAGATAATGCTCACCAGGAACAGTGTCTGTCACTCCTATACACACGCAGCACACACGTTCAACTGCACAGTGTAGATGTGTATGGGTTTTGCTGATTCACCAGCTTCCTGGGGCTATGAAGTAAAAATCTGAAACCCTTTAGCGGTGTTAGAAAACAGCTGATGGACATTACAATGCTGGGGTATTCAATGGAAAAACACAGTGCAGAATATGTATCTGGCTGTAGAACAACCAGTGGTTTCAGTATGTAAGAGAATACCTTTAGTGTTTTGAATGTGGTTTTAATTCATTCTTCCTCGTCCATTAATGATGGATATAGTTATTTATTAAACTTGTCAAATACACACTCCAGTCGCAGCTGAATAGAAGTTAGAATAGAAGGAATAGGACAAGGAGATAAAAGTTCAAACCCATCACACGTCATACTGTTGAAAAAGGTGTGTTTACAGGCTGTTCACTTTTACTGTTCGCATGTCTTATGGCTCCTGGAATTAAAAACTAGCCTCTGGACATTTAAACCTATTCACTGTTAGTTATGATTGGACAAATATGTTGAGGAAAGACCAACCTTTCTGTATTCTTGAGTGAATTTAAATGCATAAATCTAGTCATCATGAAGATTATAGGGTGGAGTTGCCTTCAGAGTTTCATCTATATATTGTGTCTTTTGTCTTTCAGAATTCAAAGAGTGCCCAAGGCCTGGTGGGACTAAAGAACCTAGGAAACACTGTAAGTACAGTCAGCGGCCACATATAAATCTGATTACGTGTGTCTGGAGCCAAAAACGTCTTGTGAGAAGTGACATCTTATTCTTCCCACACTACATTCTCGTCCTTCGGTTGGTGTTACACTGATTTGTTGCAGTTTGTTGATTCCACACAAGCCTGGTTGTCCAGAGTTTCTATCTGCCAGGCAACAGGCAGAAGAGCGGCTCTTAAAATAAACGATGTGCGTGTGTGTTGCTGTGGTGTGTGTGTGTGTGTACAGTAACTTCATTCGAGAGCTCTGAACTATGGACCAGGGAGGACTCTGTGTATGATTTGATCTTACCAAACTGCAGGTGTCTGACACGTGGACACGTGATGTCGGATAAGGATAAGGATTCATTCACCTCGACTGGGAAAGCCTTTTAAAATAAACTGATACATTTCCAGATTGACAAAACATATTTTAATTGCTCCGAAATGAAGAAGCACTCTCCATTCGTCATGGACGTATGACTTCATATTTATAGCTTAAAAAGACTAAAGTCAAAGTCAGTAATCTTTAGGCTGGTTGACGTTGTCCGGAGTAATCTTCAGTTTTAGAGGCATTGCAGAAATGAATGCTATGTGGCCTCGAGGAGTTTTTATCTGTTAGCATATGTCACTGCAGACCACAGGAAAACTGTAACCTGTTTGTAATTTAGTATACAAACCCCTTCCGGTGTAAATTCACATATTGCACGCCAGGCCATGTATTGACACCAAGTGCAAAAGCAATGAGTCTCCAAAATCAAAGATCCGTATTTTTCCTCTTACCTGTGGTGCTATTTATCAACTCAGATTGTTCTGGTGTGAGTTGCAAGAGTGTTGGCGATAAAGGCCGCAGAAATGTCTACTGAATTACACCCGGCGACTGTGTATCACCACGCACAAGGAGGCGTGCATCTACTCATGAACGAGTTGGTGGGTGTTGTTCGGTAGAAAGAAAATAGTTCCTACATGAAACTTCTCACAAAAGGTCTGTGGATCATCTTGAGTCATTGAGTCATGATTTCTGGGAAGAGACTTTGCTGTTGAGTTTTTCAAATGTATTTTTGGCGCTTTGAGCACCATGAGCCGAGTGCCAACGAGTTCCATCATAATGTAGAGAAGGCAGGCATCTCTACGGCGGATATCTCCAGCACTCTGCACCTCACACCAAAACAATCTAGACTGATAAATAGCACTACAGGTAAGAGGGAAAATATGGGTCAACGGTCCCTTTGTGGCTGTAAAGAGGAAACTCCAAGTATAAAAACAGCTGGAAATAGTCCGGCACATGCACACTGTTTCCAGCATGTTAAGCTAAGCTACCCAGCTTTTGGCCATAGCTTCATATTTAGCGTACAGACATGAGAGTGCTAGCGAGCTTCTCATCTAACTCTCGGCAAGAAAGTGGTTAAGCGTATTTCCCAAAATATCCCAATTTTGAATTGAATTTGCTGGATTCAGCTATGGAGAGCATTCAAATCAGCGAGGCAACAAGCAGGTCAAATAGTGACGAGTATGTTATAGTTTGAACTAGATTGTAAGGATACTGGTGGATTTTGCTGTCTTTAAATAAATCCTGTACATCAAAAAAACGGATATTTACAAGACAAATGTTAATTGTAAGTGTTCAGTCATCAATAAATGGAACTTGATGCTGTTTCATCCGTAGAGGAATCCAACTGTTTGTGATGTTTTCCCTTGCAGTGTTTCATGAACAGTATTCTGCAGTGTCTCAGCAACACACACAGCCTGCGAGACTACTGCCTGCACAACTCGCACCGCAGAGACCTTAACAACAACAGCCGCACCAACACAGCCCTCATGGAAGGTGAGAGACGTGTCACACAGGCCCCCTAGAGTCTCAAACAAGCACTTCTCACAGCCGCTCGCACTCACTCCCTCTTTCACCTCTTTCTTACATTTGCATCTTTCAGAACACGTGTTAGAGGAAGTCAAACTGGCTCATCGTTTGTTTTTGACAAGTCCTAAAAGTCTGGAAAATGCTTAATTTTATGTTTTGAATTCTATTCTTAAAAAGCTGTATGAACCCTGTTGTGTTTTGGGATTGCATGAAAATGTACAGAATCTCACAAGGAGTTGTGCCGTCAGTTCACCATCCACCTGTCCTGAATACATTGTTATGTAGAATCCGCCAAGTGCATTGTATGTCCCGGTGTGCGAGTGATTCGAGTGTTTCTGTTCTGGTAGAATTTGCCAAGCTGATACAGACAATGTGGACGTCGTCCAGCAGTGAGGCAGTCAGCCCGTCAGAATTCAAAACTCAGATCCAGAGATATGCTCCCAGATTCGTGGGATACAAGTAAGCTTTGTTACACTCTTCACTTTTTAACTTTTCATAAGTTGTTGTACATCTTTTCGGAGCACTCTGTCTGATTATTATAGGACTACAAGACTAAAAGTCTAGAGACATGTCAGTACAGTAACATCAGCTGATATTTCTACTTCTGACTGACTGCTTTTGTGTCTTGCAGCCAACAGGATGCTCAGGAGTTCCTGCGCTTCCTCCTGGATGGCCTGCACAACGAAGTAAACAGGGTCACTGTCAGGCCGAGAGGCAGTGTTGAGGACTTTGACCACCTGCCGTAAGTCACCCCTCCCCCTGGCCTTCACCTAAATGTCATAAAACGTCTACAAAGAGACACAAAAAGACTACAGAGAGACACAAAAATACTGCAAAATCACTGCAAAGAGATTCACAATGACTATGAAAAGGAGTCAAACAACCACAAAGAGAAACAGAAAAAATACAAAGAAATGCAAAACAACTGCGAACAGACACAAAACCACAGACATATGTATAACGACCACAAAGAGACACAAAATAACTACAAAGAGACAGGAAAACCACACAACAGCAGCTGATATGACCTCTGCCAAACCAGCATAACGTCAGTTTAAAGTGGACTTCAACCAGACCAGTTCTATGTCAAAAAACGATGGCAGAGAGAAACAGGCTTACTTACGGTTTGGGAGCTTCAAGTGACTTTGTTACTACAAAGAGACACAAAATGACTACAAAGAGACACAAACAACAAAAAGAGGCAAGTGTTTCTCGCTCAACTGTAGGAGAAGTGTTGGGGCCTCTTGCATGTCTATGCCAAGGGGCCCATTGTATCACAACCCGCCCCGGATGAGATACATAATGAAAAAAAAGCCTCGGTAACATAAATCATTAAGGCTTCATCATTAAGCTTTCATTTAAGGCTGCGTGCGACAGTTTCGCCTCCTGTGTTGTTGAGTTTTTGCTCTCTGGGGCCCTGATCAGCTTAATGCTCCAATTCTTCTTGGATATAATTATCAGTTATCTAACCACGGCTTGTTTAAGGGTCGAGTTAATCTCTGCAACGCTCAGTATTACCCTCAAAACAGGTCCACTCTGTCTAAATATTAAAAACAATACAGACACATTTCCAGCTTGAAAATGTGTCAGGGTAGAAAGTGTTTTTAAAAAAAGTAATCCCTTATTCCCATATTCTGCCACCTATAATAAAGTAGGTCAGGTCCCCAAATAGTGTCTGTTTTCTGCTATGACCCATTCTATTATCAACCCTTTTACTGAATCAGAACAGCTTAGTTTCCTCGTCAGTATGTCTCCACCTGTCTGGGCCATCTTCTCAGTCCCTTTGCACTGGATCTAGTATTCTAACAGTCTCATCTGTGCTCTACGTTCAGGGATGAAGAGAAAGGGAAGAAGATGTGGAGTAAATATCTAGAGAGAGAAGACAGTAAGATAGTCGGTAAGTAGAAATACATCAAGATCAATTTTAATTCGTTTTTTTTAGAAATTGATACACTCAATCTTGTCAATCTTTATATGTATATCTGTGTGATATGTGTTTTATGTGTCTAGTCTGGATATGGCATAATAGTGACAGGTCAGGCCAAACAAAGATCAAACAATCAGCATGAAGAAAAACACAATACCGTAACAATAGATATCTTTTTGTTCATATTTTTCATGCTGAACGTGTTGAGCCAGCGATCAGCATCATGTTTTTTGTTTTTGTTTTTTATCTTTCACTCCTCCAGACGTGTTTGTAGGGCAGCTAAAGAGCTCTCTGACCTGCAGCCACTGTGGTTTCTGCTCCACCGTCTTCGACCCCTTTTGGGATCTCTCTCTACCTATCGCCAAGGTTAGGAAACACACACACACAGACACACACACACACACGTACAGATGTAAAATAGACAGTACGTAACAAGTCCCAGAATGTCCACAGACACACGTGTCGGCACAATCAGTGGTGCAGAGGTGACTTTCATTCTGTGTTTTTCTAGACGTGTTTTTTATTTTCTCATGATGATTTGAAGCATTAAGAAATATCTACCCACAGCTCTTAACATGAGCTTTTTGGTTTCCTCCCTGTCTCTGTTTGTGCTTTGCTTGTGCGCGTGTGTGTGCGCGTGTGTGTGTTAATGTGAATGCATCTATGTTTGTGCTCAGAAGGGCTACGGTGAGGTGAGTCTGATGGACTGCATGCGGCTCTTCACCAAAGAAGACGTCCTCGACGGGGACGAGAAGCCGGTAAGAACCAACAGAAGGGTGATGGGAACATAACTGAAGTATATTTATTCAAGTACTGTTCGCAGTTACTTGTAGTACTTGTAAAGTAGTTCAAATGGTCCCCACCTTTACCAGCTGCAACATTAAACTAATGTAAACATGTATTAATAATTATAATACAATGATATATGTAGTATACATGATTCTGAAATTGGCCATTTTGGATAATGACTACTTTTACTTTTGGTACTTTAATATATTTAGTATATTTTGATGCTGATACTTTTGTTCTATTACTGAAGTAAAAATGTGAGTGAAGGATTTTGACTTGTGACTGAGTATTTCTACACTACAGTATCAAAGTGATGATCTTGAAGATTTTCATTTCAATGAATGTCTGTTAAATCACAATCGATCAGCGTATGGTGACGGAGCCTATGGCCCACTAATGAAAGCCCTTGCACCTGCAGTATTATGAACTGGGTGTCTGTGGCAACTTTCCCAGGATAAATCCCAGGTGTTCTCCCACACCTAGCAGTGGTTGGTCCGTCACACAGGGTAGGCGGAGCTAACACAACAGAGTCCGTTTTTTTCCAGTCTCTGCTAGTGTTCAAAAACAAGTGAAAGTGAGATCCAAAAACACACCTGCAATTACCGCTTATCAACATAGATGCCGCCAAAGAGAACAAAACTCAGGTTTCTGAGATTGTAACTCTTAAGTAACAGATCTGAGTGCTTCTTCTGTCTCGCAAAAACTCTGTTCATTTCTACTTTGTCATTTTTTCTGCTTTGCATTTGCACACGTGTGTTTAAACAGACAGTGTGGCATTTTGGTCTGAAACTCAACTCCACTTTAAAGGCGTTAAAGTTGTGAAAGTCTCCATTCTATCCATATGAGTGTCGAGGTGTTTTTACATCCAAGTGATCGTGTCAGCAGATGCGAGACTACAGTATGTGCTGCAGTCAAACTGTCTGTCTGTAAACAGTGAGGGAGCAAACTGTGTTTCCTCTCCACAGACGTGCTACAGATGTAAAGCCAGGAGAAGATGCACTAAGAAGTTCACGATACAGAAGTTCCCCAAGATCTTAGTGCTGCGTATCCTTTCCTCTGGACATTAGTGTCTGATGCTGATGTATTATACTAGATGTGTGTACGTGTGTAGCGAGGAGAGCATGAAGATGTCAGTGGGACAGTGTGTATGGACTCCGGCAGCACTGTAATACACAGGAAGTCGATTGCATTTCAAGAATGACTGAGATTTACCAGAGCTATGAAAGAAGTGAGTCATTACGATTTAGCGTTTCATTGCTATTAGATTATGAGAATGTGCAATCCCCATTACATTTGTCTGAGCTGTGAGGAATCAGAGAGAATACAACTTTGTGTGGTTTGCAAACAATTTGTGGTAATTCCACATTACATACACATTCATGTAGAGTAAAAAGGATTGAGCACGTGTTTGTATGGCTCCTTTAAGACGCCATATTAGAGCATATTGTAAATAAATGTAAAAAAGGGGGTGGGGAGGGTGTAATATTCTGAGAAAAAGCATACGACAAAAAAAAAATGCTGAATATTCTCTGAGATTAAAGTCACAAATTTGCGAGAAAAAAAAAAACGTTTGTGTCAAGGAACCACGTGGCTTCACTTTGCCGGTTGGATCGGTGCCGATGCTGCTATGTATTATGTCTGCAGTGGATGGCCTCATCAAATTGTACTTTGGAATTGGATCTAACAACGAGGACATTTTTATAAGAGAAAATGTAACATTTTATCATAGGCCTCCGGACTTTGAAGACACATTGCTGTGAATTGGGCCTCTTCAGAAGAAATCAACATACTGGTTTGGATGAGGTGATGTGTGCATCAGGAACTACACCACAGTAGGTGGAAGGAGGATATCTCCATGTTCCATACTGATGCACCTCCTCACTAATGTGTGCAATGTTTGGCATTTTCTGTTTGAGGTTGATCCAACCATGAAGAGTGAAGCGACAATTTTTCTGAGTGTCTTGTGACTTTAATCTCTGAGAGTTTTTAATAGCAATTGTATGATTTAATAATCTCAGAAAGCACTGAAGTTTTTTTTCCGTAAATTTATGACTTTAATCCCGGAATATTAACCCCTGGCTGCGTAATTATTATTATTTTACTTACAATGACCCTAATATGCCATCGTACTACTTTGACCTGCTGTTTTGACAATTTAAAAGCACAGTCGCAGTCGTTTGAAAACGGCTCTGATATACAGTCAGGAAACCCTGGCATGTATTTGAAGCCCAGTGTAGTAGAGTGTAAGGTGCATTGATAGAACTTTGAATACGCAGTGAGATGAAGATATTTGAGGACTCCATCCAGAGTGTATTGAAAGGTACATACAGAGCGGTTTGTTGCTTGACTCCCCTCCTGTCCAGACCTGAAACGCTTCTCTGAGGCACGCAGAACCAGCAAATTGTCCACCTTTGTTAACTTCCCCATGAAGGATCTTGACCTGCGGGAGTTTGCCTCCGAAAACAGCAGTAAGTACGGATTCTACTCCCTGAAATCAAATGCATCGTGCAGCAGTGTGAATGATAACAATTGGTAATACTTGTGAAACTGTGACCTCTTAAGTAGGTTGTTTTTAAAAAAGGCCTGCAGGCTTTAACTGTGTCTTTGCTTCCGTCCTGTTCCAGTAAATGCAGTGTACAACCTGTATGCAGTGTCCAACCACTCAGGCACCACTATGGGCGGCCACTACACAGCCTACTGTCGCAATCCCAACTCGGGAGAATGGTACACATTTAATGACTCCAGGTAGGTTTGAGCACTCATCCTCATCCTTTCATTAATGTAGTTTACATCAAGATAAACAGATGCACCAAATATATGTACCGAAGTGCACGTAAGGACATGAATAACCATTTCAAAGTGAACTGAAATCTGTGAATTTATTACGACTGGCATAATATTCATACTTCTTCAAGCACAACCTTTCTTTATATCGAGATTTAGATTAGATTAGATTAATTCAGTCATTGTGGGACCAGCTCCCTTCAGTACACTAATAAACAGCAATAAAACAGAGCTTGGAGAGGTTTGTGTTGGGATTCTGTTGGTAATAAAACGGCTTGTTTCCAAGTTGATTTTTCTCTTAATTATTGATAGTAGAAAATACTGCCACAGGAAACGCAAAATGTTCAAATTATACTGTACAGCAGTATGATTTATTACAGTCATCTTATATGTGACATAAAAAAATATATAGCTACTATATATCCCCAAATATGGCAGCTGTTCACGCAAACTCAACAAACACATACCGGTAGTGTAAAGAAATACATGAAACCTGCTCAAATTCTGAGCTCTCATTAAATAGACATTAATAGTTACCATGACCACACTGAGGTTGAACCCTGTACCGTCTATCGTCTGTCTGCCTGCCGTCATAAAACCTCAATAGAGCCATCAAATGTCTGTTGGGGAAAAAAAAGGTATTAGTTGTCATTTATGGCGCCGTTAGATTGCTGCTAGGACGCCCCGTTACTAATCATCCTCCTCCTTCGTCTCTGCTGCCTTGTGCAGCATCCTTCACATGACCACACGCATCACGTCATTGATGGCTCAACATGCGTTCTATGGCATGTGTACACTGAAACAGAGAGGATCTCAGTCATTTTGTAAGAAATTATCATATCTTCTAGTTTGTAATTAGGTAGCGTAGATGCATATACCGCGCTATGTGAATGATTTGTTAAGAGTGGAATTATGCTTTAATGAAACACTTGTTTTCTACTACTGCATTAATGCAGAACATTTTCATTATCAACGGAGCTCTTAGTTACTGTTTTGTTCAATTATCAAGTCGATAAAATGCTAGAATATCATATAGAAATAGGTGCTTCTTAAAACTCCAAATCCTGCCTCATAATCACCAAATGTATACTTTTTCTTCATTTTCCAAAGTAATCCAGGTGACCAGTCTGTACATCTCCGGTTACAGTGCAAACAGGAACTGTTAGTAGTTAAAGCTAAAGTCGGTAACTTTTATTTAAATGATATTTGCTCAAACTGTCACTATATCCTGACAGTAGTGCGTGAGACAGATAATCTGTGAAAAAAATCCCGTTTCTCTGAAAAGTAAAAGAATCAATCGGAGCCGAGGAGTCTCAGGCTGCTCGTGAACTCTGAATCAAGACTCTGTCACTGCATTTCCTATTTCTAGCCTCAAAGGTTTTCAGAAACATAATTTAGTGTACTGTTTAGCTGTAAAATGAGAACGTTTGTTCGGCCGGTGGGCGGTGCTTGGTTTTGCCTTAACATTATAACATTATAGTTCCTGTTTACATCAGCCAAAGGACGATGGGAACCCTTGTTGTAAAAAAAAACCTAAATTATGCCTCTCTTTCTCTCCAGAGTAACGCCAATGTCCTCCAGCCAAGTGCGCAGCAGCGACGCCTACGTCTTGTTCTACGAGCTGGCTTCCTCCTCGCGAATGTGAAGCCTCCTTGAGGACAGCGGGCCACAGCACCACTCTGACTGATGGACAGATGGATAAGGAAAATAAAGAGTGTTTGGTGGAGCCGGGCCTATTTTGGACTTGTATTTTAACATATATCACACACACACACACACACACACACACACACAGGCACAGATCCCCACCAGCCTGGAGGCCGCTTCTCTCCACAGAGAGGAACACTCTGGAAACCACAGGAATCTGATCAACCAGCCCTGCTTTCTCTCTCACTTCTTTACTCACGTGTCTTGCTCATTTCAGGGTGGAGGTGTGTGTGTGTGTGTGTGTGTGTGTGTGTGTGTGTGTGTGTGTGTG
>CALSCE010009408.1:2369568-2398111 GCA_943593645.1 Bovichtus variegatus | reverse complement strand
TTTTATTATATATATTCTTTTTTTTATTAATATATATATATATATATTATTTATTTTTAATTACTTTTATTATATATATTTACTTATACATATTTGTTTGAATTTAAATTCAGTGAACTAACCCTAGCACAATTAAAATCCGTGAATGAGTTAATGCATTATGCATTTAAAGCTTTTGTGGCCAAACAACATACAACATATCAACATATCTTTTTACTTCAGATTTATTGTTTGCATATCAGCAAAGTTAATCAAGTGTGAATGCTGTCTGTGTCACACAACAGTCACTGGCTGGTCAATGGGTTTGTTCTGTTCGGAGCTCCCTATATGGCCTGTGACATCTATGCCATGTATCTGAGCCACTACCACACTCAAAGGGTCACAGGTCATGCCAGTTCATCGAGCGGCCACTCTCTTCAGACAGTGAAGGCTTTCCTCATGAAGGACTGGATGTTGGTCCTCCATCATCTGGTCCTGCTTCTCATTTTCCTGCCCATCACTCTGGTAAGTATGGAGGAGGAATCACTGACGTAGTGTGTTTGACCAGTAAGACTGACTGCTGACTGCGGCGTGTGTCTCATTTGCAGTTCTTCAGAAGGGGACTGGGTGATTTCTTCGTCGGCTGTCTGTTCACCACGGAGTTCAGCACACCTTTCGTCTCTATAGGAAGGATTCTCATCCAGGTAAACTATTTAGACATCATACAAATTTTCAGGATAAGATTTACAATCATGAAGCTGTTACACAGCCCCTGATGGCATGTGAATGTATGAATATTTGAAGGTCTGAAGATTTGCCCCAGTAAAAGAAAAAAAACGAGATAAAAACTTAGCGTTGTGATTTAAAAAGAAAATCCTGTAAATCATTAAAATGACAAACTTTCTCGAAAAAACAATGATTTAGTATCTAAAACCAGTGGGAAACTTTCTAAAAGTAATGACATAGCTAAAAACTTAAAATAATGACAGTTCTTTAAAATAATGATTAATAAATAACAATTATTTTGAGATAAGTACATTGGCGGGAATGGGCTTCCATAAAAGACCTACAGTAGCTTATTACAGCTTTTTCTGGGTTAGCGTTAGAGTGCCCACTCTGTCTCAGGTGAAGTATTTCACTCTTAAATGTTGATGTGTCATTTCCTGGAGGCACATCTCCCATCAGTGACTCAACACTAGTTAATTTTTTGTAAAACTGGCAGTTGTGGGAGGTAGAGTGTGTTGTCAGCTGATCCCCGTTCTCCTATACACATGTCCAAGTGGGTAAGAACCTGAACCCCAAATTGCTCCCAACGGGCAGATCAGCATCTTCCAGAGGGCAGCCATTCAATGTGATCATCAGTGGTGGTATATATAGATTTATTTATATATACACATACTAAATATTCATACGCATCAAACCATTCAGACCCTGTGTTCTGCATAAAATCATCTGCTGTCAGATTTGTTCTGTGTTGAACAAAGGTTGAAAGTTTCACTTTTGTAACTTAGACCAGGATTCTTGTATTATTCCTTCTTCCACCATCTTGTTCACTCCCTCCTTCTCTTCTGTTTCACTCCCAACTTGTCCTGATATTCAGCTGGGTCTCGACAACAGCAGGCTGCACAGAATCAACGGCATCATTGTCCTCTTGAGTTTCTTCACGTGTCGGATCTTGCTTTTCCCCTTCATGTACTGGATGTACGGCCGGCAGTTTGGGATTCCCCTGCACAGAGTGGCCTTCCATCTTCCTCTGCACTGCAACGTGGGCAACCTGGCGATCCTGGCTCCACAGATCTACTGGTTTATCCTGCTGCTGAGGAAAGCAAACAGACTGTACCTGCGGCAGAAGAGAGGGAAGGGGGACAAAGACAGGCCGAAGACAGACTGAGGAATCCACCTGAGACTAAAGAGACGATATTAGGGCCAGGAGAAAAACTATTTCAGTTTTCGAGAAGTAATATCATTAGGGAAGATTTTTAGAATAAAGTTGTAATTTTAGAGAAAAAGTAGTAGTTTGAGATTAAAGATATACTATTTTGAGAACTTTTAAAAAAAATATTTCCAAATAAAGTCATAATACAAGTCAAAATGTTCTCTCCCGATTATTCTCGTAAATTTTACTTTTTTTTTTTTTTTTTAAATGGTATTTTTATGTTGGAGAATTAACATTTTTTTGTGAAATAATTCAGTTTTTTGTTGTAAATATTTACTTTGTTCTCAATTATGACTTTCCCCTCAAATCCTATGACTTTTCTCTTGGCAACCCTTCCCCGGTGCTACAGAAGTATGTAGCTTTTAACTGGGAATTCTTTTTGTCAGCTGCAACTATGCGACACAACTGTCTTAATGTTGCTACAGTCGCCTGCACTGTTAAAGCTTTACTGTTTGCACACAACATTTTTTATACAAAAAAACCCCAAACTCTTTTCTTGATAGTTATTAAATCATGTATTGTTAATTCTAAATGAAGGGTACGCTAATGTATGCTTGTCCCAAAAACACAAGGTGCCCCAGGTTAACAGTAGATACATTTGTAATTAAATGTAAGAATGTGAGGCACCACATCCTGTTCAAGAACCTCTGACAGTTCAATTTCAGGGCAGAAATTAATATTACTGACGCAGCACAACAAGACATTTGCTGTGAAATATATTTTTATTCACTCAGATTCCTAATCCATCACCTTAATAACTTCTTAAATTTGTTAAGTGCAGTGTATGACATGAACAGAATAATATATCCATATTTTATTAGCAAACATGCTCAAACCCAGAGAGAGAATTTGAGAACCCTACAGAAGGAGAAGAAGTGTCTCAAGCTGCCGAAGACACAAGCTGAGCGATCTTCTGCTGCAGGACAGCCTTCATCTCCTGGTTCTCCAGGTTGTCTGTGATGGTGGAGAAGAAGTGGCGGGTGTTGTCGCTTTCCAGTGGGCTGCTGCTGTGTGGGAAAGCAGCCATGATGGCCTCATAGTGGCTGAGGATCTCCAGGCTGGACAGGAACAGCGGCTCACACTGGCCCCCCGGCATCATCACCTGGGAGCAGGACATTTAACTGGTGAGACTTTCATCCACATTTAGGAAAATTCATACATTACAGGAGTCTATTCTTAAATATTGAGTATGTTTTGGTCACTTTTTGCAGGCATCTTAAAAGTAAAATATCGCTATTTTGACTTTCAATAACCCCGTTGGTTAAACTCTATGTAGTAACCTGACAAGTTGACAAACAACTTTCAATTTAGATTTGGATCTTTTTGATTTATTTTATTTTTTTAAATCTGTGGTGGTGGCTACACATATAACCCCAGCGCCATGATCTTTAGCGAGCCCATTCAGCCAATCAGAATCCAGAGTTCTCCATGGCCTTAATAGTTCTTACCTGGATGTGTTGAACATGGCAGAAGAGCTGGCTGAGTACAAAAAGGACTTCTTGGCAGGGAACTGTCTCCACCTCCTCCTCCATTTGGCACTCTTTTGACTTCCGAGCAGAGTCTTCTGCTTGTTGAAGGTCTTTGGACATGTTAGGAGCTTTGATTGAAGTGCAGGAAGGGTTACAGTCTCTAGTCGCTGGAGGTTTTGGAGACGTCGAAGTGGAGACAGTCAAAGGACCAGATGAAGGGAGAGGCAGCTTTGCTCTTACAGAGTTCATCATCTCCCTCACAGCGTGGGCGTATAACCTGCCGACGTGTGCCCAGCCATCTACTGACAGCCAGTGGGAGCAGCTGGACCCACAGAGCAGCTGAAGGACACGCAGCAGGAGGACGGACAGGCGGAGCTCGCATGAAAACTTCCTCAGATCCAGGAGGGGCAGATAGTCCACGTACTCCAGGGAGAAGGGGACGTGCAGGCGAGCCGAGGTGATGAGCTCCCTCAGGACTCTCAGCAGTCTGCTCCACTGGCAGACGGAGCACCAGGGCAGAGTCTGGGTCAGAGCCACCAGCAGACCTTTGCTGAACATGCCGACGTGGTCTGCCCGGCGCTGGTCCAGAGAGAGATGGGATAACATAGTGGACTTCAGGGAGTCTGATGCAGAGCAGCACTCCATCCAGGCCAACAGACCTGTGCCCTGTCCGTATTCAGGCAGCTCCAAACCTGACCACTCCTACAGCGGGAGAGCAGAGGCACAAAGGTTAGCAGCAGGAATATGTTGGTACAGAACAAACAGGGCATTAATAAACATGACACAAAAATGATGCAATCCTCCTTAGCAGTAAGAAGTTTCAGCTGTGACCAGCAGTGATATTCTCTAGGCTGTGTTAATGCACGTGGTATACATTTTGGTTTGCATTTTCAAACTTTGGAAGCTCAGCCTTAGCTCCTATAATAAGTGTATAATAAAGTGTGTAGCCAAAATACAGACAGGACAAAAAAGTCCCCATTAAACCCACAGCCATTACAGCCCGGGCTTCAAAACTGTAGTTTTTACTAGTTTTCACCAGATTGAGCCATTTTCTCGTGTTTGCCCTATGGGACATACATGTGCTACTTTCCTAGTTTCCACCAGGGTTAATGCTGCTGTATTATGTGTTTTGCAATGTTGTTGCTCATCACTGACAGATCCCAGACTGTGAAGAAACCTCCCCTTTAGCATTAGCATAAGAACATAATTCATGGTTTGTGGGTTTATGTAAAAAAAAAAAAAAAAAGTGTCACATAACAAATAATGAATATTTTGTTGTTATGACTAGGATTGAAATTGCTTTAATTTATTTATTTATTTTTACAATTGTGTAAGACAAGGAAAAGCTTTAAACCCTGCATTTCAACAAGCTGGAATGTTTGCCATTTTGCCTAAAAAGTTACTGAAATTATTATTTTTGGAATAATCAACTTATTGTTGCAGCTCAACTCGATTACACAGAGACGTCTACAGAATGTCATACACACACAACACACACAACACACACAACACACACAGTCCCAGTAGGCTTTATGTTGACGATGGGGCGAGAGGCGGCATACACCCGGCACATGTACGGACAGATTTCATCTTCCATGAGTTCTTACTTTCTCAGGTAGATCGCACACAGTCAGCAGAGACGAGGGAACCTCATTTTTAAAGTGTTCCCCCCAAACGGGCTTCAGGTGGAAGCGAACAGTCCAGTCCAGTCCCTCCATTTTGTTGTAGAGCCAGAACAGAGCTCTGGACCAGCTGCTGGGGGCGGCCGCCACCTCTGCACCCACCACCTGCCCCAGAGTGGTCAGCACCGACACCAGCAGCTCCTTGGTGTCCATGGACCAGCGGTGGACAGGGCCCTCTGGTGACTGCTCCCAACACCTGGCACAGATGTCCACGGATACGTGTTGAAATCGAATAAAACGTGGATCTGGACTGAAGTGATATGAGAACACGCAAATGTACAAACCTGAGAGTCTGGTTGTGCAGCTGGGCCAGGACATAGAGGAGGGGGAAGGGAGAGCAGTGCAACACCCAGTGAGGAGACACGGCTGCTTCCTGGACATCCGCAGACAGAGCAGTGTGGAGGAGTTGTAGACTCAGTTCTAAATCTAAGGAGCGTTGACCTGGAATAAATACAAAAGTAGTACGTTATTTTCTTTACACAAACACATAATATGAGCAAACATTTTGACACGGAATTCTTAAAGATGAACTAATCAATACGGTTTACAAGAACAATGATGTGTAACTACGTATGTTAAACTTTTTGTTGACGTGTATACAACATGTCAATGTTGATTATGAAGGAACTTGGAGAGTAACTGAGAAATATAGTGATACATAATAAGTATGAGAACATTTCCACCTGATACCAAGTTATAAAAAAGGTATTTAAAGAAAACACTAACAATAATCTTAACTCAAAGACCAGTTCCGAGCTTTTTACCTCTTTTCACAGACCAACACTAACTCTGTCCTTGGTTAACACCAACCTCTTAGACAAATGCAAACTTCATTTGCTGATGAAGGCTAATCAATTAGTCGACAGACAGAAAAAAATAAATAATTGCCAACTATTTTGATAATCAGTTCTTTTTTCCTGTAAATGTTTCAGAAAGTGCTGTTTTCAGTCAATCACATATGTAGATATCCTGCCTCTCTGTTTTATATCATATTAAAGTGAATATCTTGGGGTTTTTTGTTTGACAAAACAAGCCATAAGTGCACTTACAAACAGAGATAAATGAGTTTTAAAGCATGAATATGACCGTCACCTGTAGTGGAGAGGTTGGGGAGGACGAAGGTGTTCACGACCTCCTGAGGTGTCACAAAGCTTTCCCTTCTTTCTTCTCCTCCCTCAACAGCCATGACGGGCCTCATCAGCAGACCCAGACACTTGAGCAGCTGCTCGCTCTCATTGGGTGACAAGGGTTTGGTCTTGATCATCTCTTGCAGACACCTGCAGAGTAGAGCGCTACCTTTAGGCGCATCCTCACCTTCATCTGTACCTTTCTCTCCCTTTTTGCTTTCGTCTTCATCACTTTGAGCTTCGTCTTTTACTCCCCTCTGTCCTCTGAGTCCAGGCAGCTGCTGCAGGATCTTCGCCATGAGAGAGAAAGCACCTTTATTGAAAACAGCTGAATGACAACAAGACCTCAAAGCCGCTTCCGGGTTCTGAAACGCAACTCTAGCTACTAAAGAGACTGCTGTGTTCAGGTTGCCCTGCGACGCCGCTGCCGACGCTCCACCCCCTCCTTGGATGATGCAGTTGAAGGCCATGTTGAGCTCCTGTTCGAACCCGTCAGTCACAGCAGAGGGGACGGAGCACCCAAAGAAGCCCCTGCTGGACAGTCTCAGCATGGCAGCCAAAGCTTTGTTCTTGTCTTCTAAGGAAAGTGTGGAGAAAATGTCGGCGACGACTTTCATCAGCTTCCTGCACTGGCTCTCGTTGGTGCTCTCACTGTGGAGTTTACTCATGAGGGTGGAGGTTAGTTTGATCAGTATGTCCTGCCGCTGGAAGGCTCCCTGGTTGTTTTCCAGGCAGTCAATCCAGAGCTCATCACAGGCAGCCCAACTCTTCTCACTGGCAAATAACACCGCAAAGTTCTGATAGTCCTCCAGGCGGTGATTGATGATGACCGTGGTGACCCTCGCGTCCACCTCAGGGGTGCTCTCCGTGGCGGGGAAAGACAGTGACTCCAGCAAATCTCTGAGTATATTCTTCTGAGTCGCTTGAAGGTCCATTTCACTCATAGTTTCAGGACCTTCCACTTTCTGTAGCACTGTCAGGACTCTCTGGACACTTTGTTCTAGTTTAAACAGTGAGTAGCTAGGATTAGAGGCGCCATACACTTCCAGGAGTCCACTGTTTTGCCAAAACTGAGCAAGTTCTGTTATAATCTTCAAAGCTTCACCAAGCTTCATCCTGCTGGGTTGAAACTTCGATGGGGTGAGAGATGTATGTAGGTCCCTCTGAGCCTCCTGAATCAGCTCAGGACTCAGTTTCTCATCATTCTTTTCTCTGATGCTGACCACTTTAGACAGGATGTGCATCTTCTCTTTGGCAGGAAGTACGACTGCTTGGTCTATTAGAAAGGCTGTGTAAAGAGCATCTAGAGAAATGGAGAGGGCCTGGAGGCAAAGGTCAGCTGTAGATATGACATCTTTTAGGTCTTGAAGTGCATGAAGGAGAATGTTTAGGACATCAGCTGATGGCGACGATGCTGGTGGGTCTGATGAGTCTAGCTTGAGCCTCTTGGCAGCCTGAGGGGACAGGCTGGAAGACGAGAGGCGAGCAAATTGTCTTGCGAACTCCTTCTCTGTGCCATCCTCTCCTTCCGCTTTCTGCTCAACTCGACCTTTCCACAGTTCCCACCACACCGCCAAGAAAAGTGGACCGTCACCCTCTCCAGTGGGGCTGCTCCTCACGTGTTGCACGAACCTTTCAAGCTCAGCACAGATCTGAGATTGAGGAAGATGCAAGAGGAAACGGGCAAATATCGGAGCAGCTGCCAACGACCTCACCACCTCGAACAGGACAACATAGTTGACCTCAGGGAGGCTGTTCTGAAGGGCGAAGAAAGGGTTCTCCCTCCAGGGCATCTCCATGTCTGTTCCAGCCTCCCTACACAACACCTTCAGCCAAACAGCACAAACTATTTTCTTTTTCCAGCTGACAGCCTCTGTGGGGGGGTGACCACCAAGTTCATCCTGTCCGCAGATTTCTCTGACTGCTTCCAGGACCGGACGTCCCACCCTGCTCCAGTCCTCTTTCTGAAGGGAGGACAGGGATGAGGGGAGACACATTTTATCAGCCAGGAGGAAAGCACCCTGAAGAACAGCCGAATCTGAAAGCACAAGAGAGGAGGCATCAAAACTAATGGAATAAAAAACAATACATCATTTATTGATGTACAGCTCCTCATCCAATTCTAAAACTCTGTTAGCTCCTACAGAGAAGAAGAGGACAGCGGTGTTCAAACAAGCAGTAGTTCGCATAAAAATTATTTTCACTTATCGATTAATCTGCAGATTATTGTCTCAATAAATCGTTTTGACTATAAAATGTCAGAATAAAAAGAGAAAAATGCCGATTATATTGTCTTAAAGCCAAAGGTCGCTTCAAGGAATTCCATGTTATATCTAAATAACAGTCCAAGATCTCCAGTTTACATAGTTTTCATATGACAGATGAAAGCAGCAACATTCTCACACTGGAGAAGCTGAAATCAGAAAATGTTTTGCATTTTTGCTTGATAAATGATTGTCAAAATAGTTGCCCATTAATTATCCGTCGCTTGACTAATCCATTAATCTATCTACTAATAACTTCAAGCAATAAATGTTCGTCATAACTACTATCAAACTATTTGGATTAAAGTTGGTTTTATAATGTGTAAAAAAAATAAATAAATAGTACCTGGTAAAATATTTTTACTTAACATATTGTGGGAATCGATGGAAGGCATTTTTGAACTCGGCATAGGACTAATTTATTAAATGTCAATGTTTGATGACATTTCTGGTTTTCATGTAATTTTCACAATATTTTCCATCAAAAACAACAACAACCCCGGAACACGGTAGAGAACAGTTTTAACTCTATATTAAATACGAAACTTGTTGCAATTAGACTATGTTTCACGAATTACGCGGAATTTAAGACACTTTCATCTGACGGTAGTTTCCAAAAACAGACTGCAGTCTGATTTTTGACAGACGACGCTACATTGCTGATAAAGAGGGCAGCTTGAAAACAAAGGACTGCATGTAGCGTCACATTGTTCTATGTAAGAAAGACGGTTATAGTGTACAAGAAGTTAACGTTACCTTTGTTCATCAATGTCATAGCTGCTGAATTTAGCTAAATGCAGGTAAACTAGTTTGGTGTTCAATTCCCATTCACGAGCTGCGTGTCGGTCAGAATAGTCTATCTCGTCCAAACAGCTAGTTCTGCACAATATACCGCAATTTAGCACATCAAACAGATGAAGTCCGTCAACATAATTAGATTTTCCCACGTTTTCAGAAGCACGTCAACAGCTTCGTATAGAGCGCTTCCGCCGGTCCGCATCGTAAAATCAAGAGGGCCCGCTGCTCTCACACAGCTTTACAGCGCTCCACAGCGCCCCCGCAGGACGACCTCGACACTGCAGGTTCGCCGACGTAAAATACGAAACCCTAAGTCAAATAATGTTCACTCCACGCAGAATTTTCAATAATAAGGAAACATGTGCTTCATCGTTAAGTTCCCGATTTTTTGTGCAAGAAGACGGACACTAGTTTACACCGAACATACAGTCTCGTAGGCCTATTATTTTAAATATTCCAATTCCAAGACAGGACGTGATTAACGCGACCATAAAAACAATGTCCATGTAAAGGACACACAGTTAATACATTGAAGAGTGGCGTGTCAGTGATATTGTATCTGCCTAACACGTGATGCGAGAGGCAGGCAGAGCAAGTTGTTGGTTCCCCGTGAAATGAAAGTGAAAGTAACCTTCCAACTGCGGACAACTGGTTGTGGTGCTCGAGCGGCAAGGAGAGAATTCTACCAATGAATAATCATGAACCTAATCTTAAAGATACTAGTTTACTTGTATCTATGTGCAGGTAAATTTATCTCTTCGGCTGTTACATATCTCGGGCTGTTTGCAGCTTGTCTATCGACATGAATTAAATTACTATACTGTACTACAATGTACTGTACTGCAGCCTACTATACTTACTATACTATAGGCTACTGTGTTGTACTCTACTCTACTATACTGTAATCTACTGTACTATAATGTACTATACTCTACTATACTGTAATCTACTGTACTATAATGCACTATAATGTACTATACTCTACTATACTGTAATCTACTGTACTATAATGTACTATAATGTACTATACTCTACTCTACTATACTGTAATCTACTGTACTATAATGTACTATACTCTACTCTACTATACTGTATTCTACTGTACTATAATGTACTATACTCTACTCTACTATACTGTATTCTACTGTACTATATTGTATTATACTGTACTGTGCTCTACTATACTTTGCAGTACTATGCTACTGTATACTATACTGTACTATACTATACTCTACTACAATGTACTATGCTAATACTGTACTATTCTATACACTATACTACTCTGTGTAGTGCAATATACTATAATACTAATACTATAAAAAGTATACCGTACTATACTGTACTATATTATACTATACTGTAATATACTCTGCTTTAGTATACCACGCTACTATACTAGACTAGTATAGTCACTAATACTATACTTTACTACACTATTCTATACTACAGTATACTGTACTATGTGTACTGATTGATTCTGTGTCTCTCAGGTGTGCAGTGTGTCCATCAGGTGTCATGGCTGCCCTGTCAGTTCACTGATGAGCATGTGTTTGTGAATAATGAGGGTCACACAGTGACCGAGCACCTCCACAGAGAGGCTATGCTGCAGTTTGGTCAAATAGAAGACACGCCCGTTAATCCACATGGGATCACTTTCCTGGTCACCGGTAAGACCTGCAATTTACTGAGTTACAGACTAAAAACTGTTGCATTCTAATGAATTCTGCGGTGTTTCTAGGATCTAAGTTGGACCTGCGGCAGTACATGGAGGGAGTGGAAGCAGAGCAGTTGGAGTGCGAGCTGCGTCGGTTCAGCACAGCCGGCATCCATGTTCGCTGGCCAGTGCAGGGGGCCCGGAAGTACAACCACTGGTTCATCTGCACTCTCAGACACACCAAGGGCCTGTTCATAGTCACCAGCTTCCTCAGACACCCGTCGGACCAAACCCCCCCGGGACAGCAGGACTACCACAGCTGGCCTGCCATCGGTGACAGAGAGATACTCATCACAACAGGTGACACTCAACACAATGTCTTTCATTTGAGTAATCTCGGGATACAAAATGATATTGTAAATGAAGTCGTCAAAGTTTTGCTATGTTCTTGTGAGACATTAGAATAATGTACTCGTGTATATGGGACATAATGGGACAGTCTGATGAAGAAGTCATGTTAACAACCGCTCACGTTGTGGAGTTTCCACACATGTAAAGGTATACTTCCCCCCCAAAAGGATCATTTGTATATCAATTACTCATCCCCCGTGTTACCTTGAATTCTTGAGGGAAACGTTGTTTTTCTAGCATGCAAAAGAAAATTTGTGATGAATCGAAGTTAACGTGATTGATTTTAACAAAATCAAAACCGTATCAAATCCATTTGAAAACTCCCACTGGAGCCACGCGAAAAAAACAACATTTTCTTCACAGATTCCTGTACTAAAATAACACTTTTAACTTCAGCTCAGTATCTCGGTTTAATGCAAGAGCTAAATGTATCTCTGTGTGTTCTGTCTTGTCATACCTGTGTCCATAGTTGCCATGGTCATTAAAACCCAATCTCCATCAATAAGAGCAGGCCTGGGCTCCCAACAAAAGCTCCACTGCCGGTTTGATGTTGACCACAAAGGACCAAACGTCACTGTGGAGTGGCACTGGCAGCATCGTGGGGAGAGAACCCGACTCTTCAGTCATACCAGGCGCTCGGGACAGAGCCAGGGGACTGGGGTCAGCCTGAGGAGCCTGGCAGGCGGGGACGCTTCCTATAGCCTCCTCTTCATCAAGATGAGCAGTGAAGGGACGTACATTTGTTCAGTGTCAGTGATCCCTCTGTTTGCCACTCTGGATATTGGTCTGAAAATCGAAGGTGAGGAATCGTCAAAGAGAGGATCAGGCCAGACTGATATTTTGGGATATTAATAGTCTAATTTTGGCAATACATTTGTAACACTAATAACTACAAATCCTCCCTTGGCACATAGCCTGTATCAGTGTGTCTTGTGGCTCTTAAGTCTAGTATAATAAAAATAAACGGTATAATATTTTTGTTTATTTAATATTAAAACACAACTTAACAAACACAATTTCCCATAAGATCTAGAGTTCGTGGGCTAAACGCCATAACTCAACAAAAGCGACATGTCCCGTGATGCGAAGTAACTAACAGTGTCATGTAATTAGATTACAAAATAAATGTAATTGTAATCCGTTACTGTCATTAAATTACAGTTACTTATCAAAATGTTGGTGGTAACAAAGGGGTTACATCCAATTCTATTCCTCTCAGTAAAAAGCTTGTATGTAGAATATACCATTCATTCTGTTGCTCCGCATCTTTTCTTCATGCATGAATGCCTTTCTTTGGCCATATTACCAAACAATGCGGTTCAGCAAAGCCGTTGGGACAAACTTGGGTACAAGGAGCTGTCTCTACGTCCGGACAGGCTCCCTTCATTTGGCAGTATGCGCTCAAATTCTGAGGGTTTGGTTCTCTTGTTCTGACATGCCTGCGACCAGCAAGGCGGGTGGCCATGTCTTTGGACAAGAACACCTTTCAGCGCTGGAAATTCAACTATTTCTTTTCTGATTTCCTTGTGAAATCAGAAAAGAAACACAACTCAAACACAACTGTACAGCGTAAAGCTTGTGTACCAGCGGTGAACTTGCTGTGAAGTTGCCAGTTGCCACGTATAAAACGTTTGTTTACAGCCGCAACAGCGACGCTCAAATTGTTCGTAGCTCGTGAGTCTGTGCGTGTGTCATCGTGGCAGGATGAGCTCCTGGAGACACCGACTGTCGCAGAAACTACCACAGACGTGGTTTTGAGTACTTTCCCGGGTGTTTATATTTCTTTCCGTCTGTGGACAGATGTTGTTGCAACCGTGCAAGGTGCACTAAACTACAAATGTGGAGTTGAGAGCAAAATGAAGGCCAAATGTGAAGATGGGTTCGGTGCGAGCAAGTGCCACGGAAGTCGGGGGTGTAGGAAGTGGGGAAGGGGCCGTTGGCGTCGGGGTTGGAGTGATACCATCGCATCTCTAGTTAGAAAAGTAATCAAATGTAATAACATTACATTACTTTGTTGAATTAATGAAATCAATTAAAATGGTCACATTACTTATTACACTTTTAACTAGTAACTAATAACTACCCAACTAACCTGTAGCCTTTTACATTTCAAAAGTAACCTCCCCAGCACTGGACATGTCTGTAAGAACAGCAGAGAAGCGACCACGTGGAAGTTATTAAACAGCAGTAACAACAGCTAAGAAAATAAGACAATGAGTATAGAGGAGAGCGTGGGGGAATTTATGGATATGGGCGAAACGAAAATGTCCAGTTTTTGTGCTAAGCTAAGCTAACAGTCTTATTCACTTCAGTTTATATTGAACGTACGGACATGAGAGTGGTATGTCAATCTTCTCATCCAACTCTAGAAGCAAGAAAGTGAACAAATGTAATCTTTTGCATAATGGTCTAATTAATCAGTGTTACTTCATCAGTGCCACACTTGGCCTCCAGACATTAACATACATTATAATAAGTATCAATATAGTATAGTATGTTAATATCTCAAACATTCTTTCTATTGATTGCATAGTCAATTAGTCTATAATCCGTCAGAATCTTCAAATAGTTGGTTTTCTTTGAGCAACAGCGTATAGATGTAACTCTGCCTCTTATAAACATAGTTACTTTTTCTGACAATGCCTTGAACATTTTGGTGAAACTTAATTCTCCCCTCTCCTCAGAGCCTCCGCGCGTCTCCCTCAACGTTGGACCCACTCTTTCCCTGCAGGAGGGCGGCGAGCAGAGGGTTGCTTGTGAGGCAGACAGTTACTACCCTCTGGATGTGGAGATAGTCTGGTATGTGCAGGACCCGGCATTGTCGGGCCAGAGGGTGGGCGCTCCTCTCCCCAAGGTGCTCCAGAACACTCTGCTGTCCAGCCACAAACACAACCAGGACAAGACCTACTCGCTGACGGCTTTCTTCTACCTCCAGGCTTCACTCAGGGACTCAGGAAGGGAGTTCACGTGCAGCGTCTCCCACCGGTCCCTGAGAGTGTCCATCAAAAAGAGCTTCATCCTGACTGTTGAGGGTGAGTGGACCAGGGCTGGGTGATTAATAACATTTGTTTTCAATTACGATGTTGGCCTCCAACAATTATGAAAACAATCCAGATAAAACAATTGAGTTCAGTTTTGCAATGATGCTTTTGTTTTGTCTTGTGTTATAAATCCAGAGCGTCCTGCCTTTCCTTTACAGCAGTGCGCTGGAATATGTTGAATATAGCTTACCCCGAGCAGAAAAAACACTTTGCATGAGCAGTGAAAACACTTTGCCTGAGCAGAAAAAACACTTTGCCAGAGCAGACAAAACACTGTGCACATCTATTTCACGAGACAGGTGCGTAGGAGAGGGACGAGTATATCAAAGGCTGCAAATAAGCACAAACTGTCTGATATTTTTTTACCTACTTACTAGGATTTTCAAAATCTAGTACCAAAATGTCGCAAATACATTTACATTTACAATACATTTTTTTTGCAAGTTAAGACAGTGTGCGTGAGCTTATTCGCAAACTTTCAACATAATTAAAGATATGTTAAGATATGTTTCGGAGTGTTCAGTTGGTTGTTGAAGTTGCACAATATAGTTGATCTTATTTATTTTGATATAAATATATATATATATATATATATATTCAAGAAAATCTACTATTAAAAAGACAATTTAAAAAAGTTTAATAAATGCATGATGTTTAAAAAATGACCAAAAATAATCTTTATTATGAGTTTTGCCATAATGTGGGACACCTAGTCCCCCTCGTTGTACTGCAGTACTGTGAGTGGCCACATGGCAGCAGCAGAGGAACATGTCTGACACCTGACCTGTCTGTTGTCTGTTTTCTCTGCTCAGAGCCGACCAGCTGGATGTTTTACCTCACCTTTGGCGTCCTGTTGGTCACACTGGTGCCCGTCCTGTGTGTGCTGCTGCGGTACCTGCACTCAGGTGAGAGTGCAGAGCCTCCTGCAAACAGGCGGACAGAAGGACGTGTGAACATGACGAGGAGGAGTCAAAATGAGTCCAAGCTTCCGTCATAATGAGTTAGATTTAAACACACACATTCAAAAGGAACATTGAAGAATGTGTCGTCAATTATTGTGTGGATATCAATTTGACATATGAATGTTGTCCAGTGGTGGAAAGTAACTAAGTACGTTTACCCAAGTTCTGTACTTAAGTTGAGTTACCCTGCAGATTTATATTAAGAATACAAAGTATAATCAATAAATAAATGATCATGTATTATTACAGGCTAAGATAAAGTTATTTATTGATCCACACGGGGAAATTCACAAACTATCCAGCAATATAAAAAGTAATTAAAATAAGCTCCACCTTTACCAGCTGCAACATTAAGTGATAAACACATTAATGCATCAATAATTATAATCCACTAATGTAATAGGTATTATTCAGAAATAATGAGTACTTTTACCTTTGGTATATTTTGTTCTTTTACTTTTATTTTGAAAGCAGGACTTTTGATTACAGTATTTTTACACTGTAGTTTCGCTATTTCTACTTAAATAAAATATAGAGTACTTCTTCCACCACTGTTCATGCCTGAAAAACTAATTATCATTTATTTTCTCCACAGCAAGAAAACGATCAGTGCAGGTACGATGATATGAAAACAACACTTTTTTTGATCGCACTGTTACCATTAATGCAATCCAATATTGTACATCTTTGTGTATATGTTTGTATATATACTGTCTGTGTGTGTGTGTGTGTGTGTGTGTGTGTGTGTGTGTGTGTGTGTGTTCTGAGCAGAAGAAGCCATACTGAGCAGCAGCCTTGGAAGAGTGAGCAGACCAACTGTTAACACCAGTGCAGGCAGACTGTCCTCCCTCCTTCATTTTGTTTTAGAATCTCAGACCTTTGCGTTTTGTGTGTGCTGGTTTGAAGGCGTATTTGGGTTTCTGTGAAACTGAATGTGTGTTTCTATGTTGCATTGATTCTTCAGTGATTTTGCTCATGCTAGAAAACGTGATGTTGAGTTATTAAGCTGGTGAAAATCCAACAATCACAGCTTGAAGGTACCTTGTGCCACCCTTACGAGTGGGTCACTGTTTTGATGCACATGCACACATGAAACTGCACAGGCCACATGACACACATGCGGGTTTCACACTCTACTAACGATCTACAGGTGGTAGTGAAGCGAAAAGAAGCAAAGCAAATCCTCTGACCTGGGTGGACCGCAAACATGGACGTAAACAATGCATGATTTGAAATATTCCAAAAATCTGAGGAAGTAAATGCATTCAACACATTTGTTAGACCAACGGCACACTTTGTGAGAAACACTGATTCCAACTAGAACTTTGGAAAATGAAATAAAAAAAAACCTTCTTATTCCTGCAGTAGCTCTTTAGAGCATTCGTACGTGTAATTCTTGTAACTTTGATGAATAACAGTCCATAATGTTGCTTTCTCTCTCGCAGCTACAGGCAAAAACATGCTTTTGCCGTGCGCCAGCCGATTTTAAGTGTCTTTCAGACTATTGGAAAGAAAACATCCAAAGAACAAACAAAGTTGTTTATTTTACTACATTTTCTCTATTTGCGTCTGTAGATTTCTCCTAAATTCACTAAAAAGTTACAATAACATAATGCCTCATTTGCTTATTTAAACATAACATTTCAGAAAAATTGCAACACAAAAAATAATTGTCTTAATGTAAGTGATCAACTGGGGAAGTTTCATGGTGATGTCTATTAGTTCAATTTATTTGACCCTTTTATAGTTTCTTGCAGTATGTATGGAATTGTACCATACATTCAGATAGCACTTACAAACACAAAACTTCCCAGTTTAATTCCTCTATATTCTAAAGCTTTTTACAGATATCATTCATACCCTCATCACATTTGAGTTATGTGTTATTTGGAAATGTATGAAAATAGCACATATTTAATAAGATAATGCCTCATTTGCATATTTAAACATAAGAAATTCAGAAAACGTAATACAAAAATGAATTGTCTTTATGTAAGTAATCAACCGGGGAAGTTTCATGGTGATCTATATTGTAAAATGTTTATCCTATTCATCTGTAGAGTCTGAGTAAAATGAAAGCTTCTTGTAAAAGTTGCAGGAAAATCCTCTGATTTCTTATTACATGCTCTGTCTGAGCTCTCATTAGAAACACACACATTCAAAGGAACATGCTTGTAAAACGTTCTGAACATCACTGCTCGTATATTTCAGCCGTCAGCTTTGAAGTGGACTGATGAGGAGGAACTTTAAGATGGAGTCCACAGATTGGACACCTAAACTGGCCAGTCAGGTCTGAGTCCAGTTACAGGGATAAACAGAGCTTTACTTTAGACTGAGACCAGATGTGTGTGTGTGTGTGTGTGCGTGTGTGTGCTGCCTGTGCCCTAAGGGGTGAGTGTGTCTGTGTGGCCCAGGTTTTGATCACAAATGTTCAAAGACAAACAGAGTAGATCCACACTGTAACTCAGTGAGCTCGTGAGAATGTAAAAGAGAAGAAAAAAGATTTGACATTTAGCGTTCTTGAAAGAAATGCCCTGACAAAACAGAAAAGATCAAAAAGCCAGCCCTAAAAATGTACAGACAGCTACCCAACGCACTCCCTGAGGATGTCCCCATACAGTTATTTTTGGCCCTGATTATTATCCGAGTCCTTCAATTTTCTAGCCGTAACGTATAACTGATGATTTAATATGTATCCGACGTATCAGGTCCTGTCCCGTTCATTAGATGTTTTGTGTTTGTACTTCCTGTTTTATTTTGTTAACTGTATGTTCCCTCTTGTGTCTGTTTCTAGTTCCTGTCCCCAGCTGTCTCCACTCTGTTCGTTAGTGTCTCCACCTGTGTCTTGTTTTCTCCTCCCACTTCCTGGTGTATATAGTCTGTGTGTTGTTTGTCCCTTGTTGCCAGTTTGTCTTCGTACTTTCATGTCAAGAGTTCCAGCATTGATACCATTTCCCGTGTTCTTCGATCCTGTTTCCGTGACCTGACTCCGTTTTCGCCTGCTCCCTACCTGTTGTTCTGCTACGCTGAGGACCTATCTGTGCATCGACCTTGTTTCTGTGACCCGACTCTGCCTTTGGATTTCCCCTGCATGTTTGTATGTCCTGTTTGTCTACTTTACCCAGTAAAGTATATTACCATCATCATCGTTCTGTCTCTGAGTCGTGCTATTGAGTCCCTCTCTGTGTGTACACGGGTCGTACCATTACACGACGCATTGAAATAACAGCTGTAGCCTTCTAAAACTGGCACACCCTATTTTTCATAAGCTGCTTGATCCAAATTCTGAAGGTCCCCATTCAAAACTATAAAGTTCATACACTTATTATTGATATGATATGACGACTGCGACTCCTGGAACTGATGCAAGGCGATCAACAACACTCATGGTTGTGTGGTGTTACAGAGTAGAGCTTCTTCCATCACCAACAATCCTCTACTTCAGAAATATGGCTGGTGTTACACACATTACTTGCATCTTCTGTACAGACTGCGGATGAAACGCATGCACTTCCTGTTTTATGCTATAAAGCAATATGAGCCACAAAGCAGTGTAGAAACTAAGAAAGGCTTCTCATCCCCTTGATACAGTCACTTTTAAATAGCAACTCTACTCATTTCTCAAATAAACACCATACAATTCAAGAGTCTCTTTTCTCGCAATACACGCAATGTCGCATTGTTCAACCCCTAAAAAGTCCTAAATATGACTCACGCTTCCTGAGAAAAATGGCAATGTAAAGACCATATTTTGATGTACAGTATGTTTTTATCCAAAATGTCTACGTGGCAAAAGGGCCTTTGACACATTTAAATAATGCTATTTAATAAGAACGCTTCAGAAGACTAAATAATTCTACATAGAACAGAACTTCCTCTGGTGTACATGATGCTTCTGAGGTTTTCCCACACTGACAATACCAAAATACCGTGGGAATAGGTGAAGCTGACAATGATATTTGGCTTGAATGATGAAATCCTGGCGGTGGAAGCTTCAATGGAAAAAAACATCTATACTTGTCCCAGTCCTAATAAAGAAGCCATGCAAGGCCTCTGTGGGGCTGCTTTGGCCCTGACATTTGAACAGAGGACGCTGAAAGCTCTGCTGGGAAAAGCTCTCTCCATTACAAAGAAATAGAACACATTAGGAAGTTTACGGTCAGGGTGAAACAACCACAACAGGCCACAAATGATTATTCCTGAGAAACAGATGAACATGACAGCTGGGAAACTAAATGTTTCATTAGTTTTTTTTAATAACAGTGACTAACCCCAGTCACAGATCTTGATAAGCCTGTTCGTAAGATAGGAGGAAGGCCAGGGCTGGAGCTTGAGGTTCCCTGTAGATATAGCGAGGCACACACACTCTCATCCCTGGATGTTTTTACTGAACAGAGAACAATTAGCTCAGCCCATTGCAGGAGGCTGAAGACGATCTAACGCTGTTCTAGCTGTATCCGTCTTACTCTTTGACTTCTGGACCCTTATCAGTGATGTTGTGTCTCCAGGTGAGCTGCTACAGCTGACCAGTGCTGGGTGAATAAAGAGTCATCAGTCCTTTGTAGGATTTAATTATGACATTTTTAAATAATTTGACCAGGACCCAAATATCTCTCTGGTTTTAGCTTCAAATGTTAACCTTTTCCCATCCACTGCACTACCAACACACCAGCATTATGTAGAACTTTCAGTACTATGAAAAGTTACATGAATATGATTAGGACTAAGTCCTCTCAGTCATTGCGGTTATTTTCAAAAAGGAATGTTCCGTATATAGTGTAATAGAGTAATTAATCCTTGAAAACTTCATGTCAAATTTCATCACAATCAACAGCCACACTAGCAGATCTTCGAGGATAAATTAGGCATGTCGATAATTTGACCTAAATACTAATATCAGCATGCTAACATGCTCGCAAAGGCAATGCTGACATTTGAATGTTTAGCATCATGTTTACTATGTTCACCGGATTAAGCATGGTATTTTCTAATAAGCACCAAACACAAAGTAAAGCTGAGGCTGATGGGAATGTGATTTATTTTATTTGGTCATAAAATGGACTCCATTTATAAATGTTCTGCATTTATATCGCACTTTTCCAATCTTTGCAATCACTCAAAGCACTTTACAACACATCAGCATATGACATTCACACACATTCACACACATTCATACAGTCAGAGGCTACAAGGTGCCACATGCTCATCAGTGATAACCATTCACACATCGGGAGCAATTTGGGGTTCAGTATCTTGCTCAGATTAGAACTTTTCTATGGAACAGGGAAAAAGATTTATAGTGACTTTTCTATTTTGTGTTTTTACTATTTTTTTTTATTGTGCTGACGTGTTTTTGGATTTAAGGGTTGTTTTTGTTTGGTTTTTAAGACAACGTTTGTCGTGACAACTACCCATTGCCATACAATTTGGTACAAACGTTGTCTTAAGACAACATTTTACTAAAAACTTTAAATGTCAACCTGATGATAGACCTATTCTTCCGAAACCCCAAGAGTCCAAAAAAGCCCATTTGTCCGATAGTTATCCCGTTATCCAGAAAACAAACACCCACCGCTCCGAAAATACATAATCCATCGGCCCTATGGCATGACCTGCATCTGATTGGCTAGTTCTCATTGCCTTTGATGGTTGGGTTGCTTAGGTTTAGGCAGGAGGAATGAGATTGGTTAGGGTGAGGGTAACGCCGAATTCGGGTTAGGATTAGCGGCCTACTGCAAGCTGCGGAGAGTACCAGTAGACGGAGATTTCCTCCCGCCTAAAACAAATGAAACAGACATAAACCAATCAAGATGGAGGATAAATGTTTTGGCTCACATTGTTAGTACATACATAATGACAGAAATGTTTAGACACCCCCCCCCCCCCCCCCTTGATTAAATGTTGAACAAATTAATTGCAAGGGTCCAAAAATGACCAAAAATAGTTTGTCTGTTTAATGTAGACGGACCATTCCCTATAGTGAGAGTGTAAAACATTTTTTTTTTTTTCAGTTTGAACACTATCATACTGTGTGAAACTGGGTAAACAGCTCAGTGACCTCCTGCATGTTGTCTTACTGTCGGCCATATTGCCTGCTCATTTCTAACTTCATCTTTGGTCTTTACTGTACGCTTACCTTTGTTATTACACTGGTTCCATGTCGTAGAGTCTTTATATATGAGAGGGGCTTATAGAAGTCAGGTTAGAACTGTTCTATGGAACAGGGAAACAGATTTATAGTGAATATTTTCTTTTGTGTTATTACTATTTTTTTATTATTGTGCTGAAGTGTTTTTGGATTTAAGGGTTGTTTTTATTTGGTTTTTATTTGGAATGTCTTGAGCTCTGGACCATTCGGAAATGAGTGTTTTCACTTCAACATGTTAACCCTTAGATTTGTGTTTCTGTTAATGATCAACCATGAATAATATCAATCAATCAATCAAACAGTCAACTAATCAATCATACTTGTCTGTTGATATGGAGAACATTCCTAAAGTCGCTAAGGTCTGGCTGTATGTCACAGTGTGTGTCGAAGGTTTGCAGATTGATCCTGCTGGGTCTCAGCAATAAACGTGTAACGGGTAACTTACACTCGGTGGAAATTTCATGTTGCGAGCAGGGAACGTTCCCATCTGTGTGTGTTTGTGTTTGTGCACCTCAGAAGACCCTGTGACCAAACCGCCGCCACACACTTAACTACTGCACGCATAATGAAGATCCATGTCGAGCGAGTGGAAAAATGTGAAGAAAAGTGTGTTTCGAGAGCGTGTGTGTGTGACGGCCTTTCCGTTTGAGCTTTAATCTTTGTGTGGCTTCAACTCTTCTCTTTTCTCCCCGTCTCCTTTTCCTCCTCACCACAAATACCCCAGGTTTATTTCGTCCTCGCTGTTCACTCCTCTCTTTCTGTCTCTCCACTTCAGTGCCGCGTTCCTATGATCTTTGAATAATAAACAGCTCTAATGATGGTCCGTCTGGCTCTCCTCTCCCGAGCTGGCAGATCTGGAATAACACTATTCTGGTTTCCAACACAAAGGGTGTTTGGAAAAGCAAAGCAGCTAATTGCCATCGCTGTTCTCGCTGACAGACCTTGACTCATGCAGTATATGTTCAAACTGTCTGCCATGCCAGTTTCTCTTGTGATGTCAGGTTGCATTAAGTCTCACCAAGTATTAAAAAAAAATAAAAATACATGCAGCAGCTTGGAGGCGATGAGCTCATGGTCTGCTGTCAGCCAGCAGCTATGGGTGCTCTGGGATTTTACTCCGAAACAGCATAGTTGCATAAGAGAGCGAGAGAGAGAGAGTGAAATATGATTTATATGGCATGCTGCAAACCAACATTTAAGTCAGATCGTAAAACGATGATGTGTCATTGCATAGCTATGCAGCGAGTGCCGTGAAAATGTTCATCAGTTTACAGGGGAATGTCTTGCTTGTTTTTTTTTGAGAAACTGTTGCCAAAAAAGATTGTGCGTGGACGTGTTTGTGTGGTGCTATCACAAGCACAAAATAAAATTCCATTTATGTGGTGACAATGAAGATCTCTACAAGCACCGGGATGTGATCGAGAAGGGAATTGTTTTGCTCCATATTGAGATTTATAACTATGACTATTTTTAACTTGTATTTCCTCTTTGTTTGTATTTACATGGAAACTGGAAGGTAACTGTAATTAATAGTGGCCCCTCAGAGACTGGTGTGTGTGTGTTTGTGTGTGCGTGTGGGTGTGTTTGTGTGCGTGTGCGTGTGTGTGTGTGTGGCTTGGCTTGTATACACTTGAGTTGAGTTTTAAAGTGAGACACCACGGGAAAAAACATGTTTGGGCTATTTTGTATATATATATATATATATATATATATATATATATATATATATATATACATCATTATATATATGTCTTCTTTCAGACTATTGGAAAGAAAACATCCAAAACACACATTTAGGTGTTTTTTTTACGAACTTTGTCAACTGTAGATTTCTCCTTAATTCACCAAAAGTTAGCATTAGATAATGTGTAATGTACGTATTTAAACATCACATTTCAGAAAACGTGTGTGTGTGTGTGTGTGCACGCATACACACACACACACACACAGTGTAAAAACTCTTAGGGTCTCAAAGTGACGTGGACAGCAGCTGGCATCCGCTGGAGGAAAAAGCAGTAGGTCAGATGATGAAGAGGATCCATGGCTACCACGCTCTGCTTTGTAAAGTGTTTATTTGTTGATGGTAACACAGTAACAGGTTAGTCCTCATGGTGGTCATTTGAACTTGGAGCTGCCTGTTATGCCACCTGGCTCTCAACGCAGCTCTTACACTCTTAGGAGACATTAGATCTTTTTGTTGTCAAGTGAAAACGAATAACATTTGCACAAACATTTGTTTGTGTTCTTCACAGAAAAAAAAACCTTCCCCAAATCCATCCCAAATATTCACTCTCTTTTAGCTTTGGTCCAGCTCGTTCTGTTTTTTTGTTTCAATCTCTCTTCTTTTTCCTCTTGTCTCTTTAAGTTAATGCACTGGAGTCATAAAGCTTTGATAAATGAGACAAGGTAAGATAATGTTGTGTTTAATTGCTTATTAATTCAAGTTTTTTTTTTACCTCTAAGGAAACAATCTTTTTATATCTTTTTTGTATTTTGGTATTTAGTTTTTGTTCTGTAGTTTTGAGATATCCACCTCTTACACTTATTCTGCTGCCACCTCAATACAATAGAGGTGAAGAGAATTTAGTAAGTTCGTAAAATAGAAAAATACATCTCTAAAACGTGTCTGTACAGAAACAATGTCCTGGTTACTTTCATTATGTCAAAACCTTACCTGTGATTTGAGTGAACTGACCCTTTAATGGTCAGACATAGATGAGATAACATCATGTTTAGAGATGTTCAAGGCAGCTGAAAGGAATTTTAAAAGCAATGTTTAATTGTATTTATGTTCTTCAGTATCTCCTAATATTACCAAGGAGGTTATGTTTTTGTCTGTCTGTCTGGTTGAATTTTTATGAAACTTGGGTGTAGCATGGGCCAAGGAAGAACCCATTAGATTTTTGAAAGATCCGAATCAGAAGGCGGATACACGCATTATGTTTCCCTTTCGTTAAACTTTCGTTTAGTGTATTTGTAGCGGCCATGTTGTTTCCACATTACGACTTAAAGCTCATGAACACACAAAAGTCGGAAAACGACTACCCAACTCAGAAAATGGGACCATCCGAAGAGCGTGTGAAAGTGCTCAGAGAGCGCAGACATCTAGTTTTAAATGTAGCTTAATCGGGGTCTTCCTTGAAAATGAGATCTTAATCTCAATGGGACTCACCTGATTAAATAAAAATTATGATAATCAACAGTAATGCCATTTGTACACATCTGCTGGTTGCAACTCGGTGTCCAGTCAGTAAATAGTCACAGCACATAACTCCTCGTTAAACCTCAACTTCTGTGTGTGTACAGATTTAACGATAAGAGATATAACAATAAACAATAAACTCAAATATCGACTCAAAGTCCTGAGGCCGCTCTGTTGCGCATATGTAACAATAAGATTAACTTCTAAGCATAGCTACAAAAAAAAGTTTAAGGGCTGCTGTGGTGCTAAAACCTGGTTAAGAGAATAATTAAAACTAATGAGGTTCCTTTTAAGTCTCTAGTGACCCCACCAAAAGCAAACACTAAGAGGAAAATGAATTTAAAGCTTAAAGACAATTTTTAATGACAACTCGATCCCCAACAAAAACATAACAAATTAACTTGAGAAATGTCCACTGGATTGTCCACATTGCCCAACGCAAAAACCTTTAATGCGACCAAAAAATCCAAGGAAAACAAAATATGTTCATCAAAATGCAAAAATATAATCCAGGAAAAAGCAATGCACTGCAAAATAGAAAAACATCCCAAAAGGAATCACAAATAGTGGAAGTAAAGCAGGGAAAAAAAAGTCCAGCTTGGGCTGTGTTTGCTGCTCAATGTTTATGGTCTTCGGATCACACTGGTTTTCTTATTCCTTCAGTTGCACGAGGTAACCACCATAAAAAAGAGCCAAATGTGTTTTTTTTACTCCCTGGCAAACTGGCAGGCTCCTCCTCACCAAACAAAACCAACCAAAATTCAGACACACACGTCCCTTCTTCAGGACTCAGCCTACTGCAAGAGACAAGAACCAGGTTACCGCAATGCTTATATTATGTGTGTGATTACCTGATTGTGTCCAGCTGTCTGATCTCCGGCTGTGTCACTCCCATCTCTCCACCACCAGCTGGCACCGTAAACACACCCCACTGCCACATACCGCCACCACCTGAATCAGGCCAGGACCCCACCGGCCACAAGCGGCCCCCCCCCCCCCCCCAGTCAGTTTTGACCATCCGGTTACCCGCCCTTTGGATCACCTTGAAGTTGAAAGGCTGTAACACCAGATACCAACAAGTGATCGGAGCATTGACATCCTTCATCCAGTGGAACCAGGGGAGCGGGGCATGGTCCGACCAGAGGTTGAAAGGGCCTGGAAGTAGTAACGCGGAGCCGACCACCCACTGTATGGCGAGGCACTCTTTTTCCACCATACTGTAGTTCCCCTCTCAGCTTCCGGCTAATGTACAGTACGAGGCAGTTGACCCCTCTACCTCTTGGGATAAAAAGGCCCCCTAGCCCGCTGTTCGAGGTGTCGGTCTGCAAAATAGAGGAGAGAGAAAAGTTAGGAGTATACAGCAGTGGCTCCCCATAGAGGGCTTAACCCTATAAAAAAGGTGACACACTCTGTCTACTTGACCGGATCTGAGGCACCCTTTCGGGTCAGGTAGGTCAGGGGGCTGGTTGGATCAGAAAAGGAGCTGGCCAGCCCCATAAATCTCCTGACCTCTTTTTTTGTTTTGGGCACTGGGCAAGCGGAAATGACTGCAATCTTTTTTACCTGCCACAGCACCTGCATACCGCTCAAGTGGTATCCCAGACACCGAACCTCCCTCCGCCCAACGGCACACTTCTTTGAGTTGGCTGTGAGCCCCGCCCTCCTCAGGGACTCCAGCACTGCCCCCACCTGCTCCATATGCTGCCCCCACCACTCACTGTGGATGAGGAGATCATCCAAATAGGCAGCAGCATATGCCGAGTGGTGACACAGGACCTGGTCCATGTGCCCCTGGAAAGTGGCTGGACATTTTTTTAACTTGTCTGTCTCGATCACTGTGGTGGCCAGAGAAGCAGAGGCATCTCCCTCCATGCTTTCAGGAGATTGAGGTAGTATGACACAGTGCCTGCGCCGCGCTCTTTGCCGAGATATTATGCAGCGGCCCTACACCGGGATATCGCGTTGCATGATCCACGAGAATCCACACAAAGTCTAATGCCCCAATGAAGTCCATGCCAATTCTTTCAAACAGCACCTCAATTAATGGAAGGGCCGTAAAAGTCTCTTTACCAGGACTGTTCAAGGGGGAAGTCCTCCATAGGGCACAACGGCACGGCAACAGCATGAGCCTCCTCAGACCCGGCCCTCGCCTCTACGGTGTATGCCGCCTCAGTCTCCCCCCTGAACACAGCACAAAACTCCAACTTCTCTAACGCACGTGAACACACTAGCCTAGTGAACCTCTGCCAATTTGTTCCCAGGATCAGGGGACTCCAGCCCTAATTCTGTGCTTTTTCCCCCTAAAATAAATTGCAAGAGTCACCTTCGGATACTCGTGAATAATCCCAAACACACACCTCACCTTCACCCACCATGTGTCTAGCAATGTTCCGGGCCAAAGCAAGCGCTGGTGGATCACGGTCTGATTACAAACAGTATCAAACAGAGCCTGGTGGGGTGCTCCCCAGGTACTATCCGCAGAGGAAAACAAAATAGAGAAAATGACCCGATTACAAAAGTGAGTGGAGTTCAGTCGAGCTGAGCTGAACCAGGCAGTGGAAATGACACATTAGTGGAGCATTTAGCAGTTGGTGGAGAACAAAAGAGAGTGAATATTGGACTTACCAATTGACCAGAAACATGACTCAAAACGAATGCTAATGTTGCTTTCCAGCATATCTATTGGATTTGTAAATAAACAACTGTTTGATAACAAGTTGACCAGATAACCTTTATGATATGACAGTGTGCTGGTTTCTGCTTCAAATCTTGGGGGCCTTTAAAGAATTCCGGTTCTTTAAATAAAAACATTGTTGCATTTTTCCTCACGTTAATGCTACACAATTCACTTTGCATGAAGAAATGACAAGCCCTATAGTCCTTGATGTTTCTCTGAGTTATTCAGTTTCTATAACTACCAGATGACCAAATGAGGTCTGTCTCCTGTCCAGCTGAAAAACCTCAACTATATCTAAGGCCTCTCCTAAATATGTACAAAAACCTTGCACTTATCTAAGGATATGTCCTCTGTCTGTATGTGAATAGTTGAGCTCTGACATAAAGCTATCTACTGTATAAATTGTGCAAGACTTGTATGGAAACCTCTCTAATTCCAACCCACTTAATCCAACATGTGTCTGATAACATTTTCAAAGAAGCTTTGTCAGCAGGAAGAATGATTTAAAAAAAAAAAAAAAAAGGTTGAAAGATCTTTTCTTTTGCAAACAACATCTCTCCGAATGTTGTACACTATAATTTAAAAGCAGACGTCCAAATACCTCTTAAGTGGAATCCATCGCTGATTTTAAGAGTAGGAGGTATTCAGGAAGGATCCATACTGAGAAGTGATTTATAAAACTGAAGGGTGGGAGGTTCTGTGGTGATAGAGCATGTAGCAACCACACTGTAAGTCCTGCTGACACAGGGATTAGGCTCAGTTCTAATATGTAATGAGGAGGCCAGATGTGTGTGTGTGTGTGTGTGTGTGTGTGTGTGTGTGTGTGTGTGTATGTGTGTGTGTGTGTGTGTGTGTGCGTGTGAGTGTGTGTGTGTGTGTGTGTGTGTGTATGTGTGTGTGTGTGTGTGTGTGTGCGTGTGAGTGTGTGCGTGTGTATGCGTGTGTGAGGTGAGTGTGTGTGTGTGTGTGTGTGTGTGGGGTGTGTGTGTGTGAGTGTGAGGTAAAATGTCATGGTCCAAAAGTGTTACACGGGAAAGGTCAGCAACACAGATTCCCAGACCAGAAGGTACATTCAGGGAACGACAATCATTATGTAGTCTTTCTGCATGTCTGTCTCTCTCGGTGGGCCTCTGTTTCACACTCACTCACACACACACACACACACACACACACACACACACACACACACACAC
>CALSCE010009408.1:2356329-2369558 GCA_943593645.1 Bovichtus variegatus | reverse complement strand
CACACACACACACACACACACACACACACACACACACACACACACACGCATACATGATGTAAAGAAAATACACTTCTGATTTATTGGCTCTCCAGGGCCCTGATAAAACTCATCCTGAATTACCTCATTTGTACTGCTGGAAAATGGAACAGACATTGCATGTGTGTGTGAGTGTGTGTGTGTGTATGCGTGTGTGAGGTGAGTGTGTGTGTGTGTGTGTGTGTGCGTGTGTGTGTCTGTCTGTGTGTGTGGGTGTCTGTCTGTGTGTGTGTCTGTCTGTCTGTCTGTGTGTGTCTGTCTGTCTGTCTGTCTGTGTGTGTCAGTTGCTCTGTGTCTGTGTGTGTGTCTGTCTCTGTGTGGGTGAGAGTTTTCTTTTGCAACACTTATTGTTTCTCTCTCTTGTTTTCTGTCTGCAGTGCAATGAGACAACAATCGGCATGCGCCAATCAAATACATGCACATCATAACCACATCAAAACCGTTGTGCATGTTTGGTTATTAATAAAATTGGTCTTCCTGGATCTGAGTTCATCATCCTACTGGTACCTGAAGCCAACGAAGCCACTTGCATTAAAAATGTATATATTCTAGGACAGTTTTTTAGCCTAAACGCCTGGAAACATCGTAACGTTACTTCCACCTCTGAAATGTTAAATCTCAATACTGTGATTTTGAACAGTATTACACTGAGCAGCCCAAGAGGCAGCCTCGTCAGCAGAAATGTTGTTCCTATACAACAAACTGCGTTGTCAGTTACATTTTGAGGGAAACCACTGTTTGTGTCCCGTGTGAAACCAAAAGCCAATGCTGACTTGTTCAAAATGTATGTCCAAAACTTCAAAAATTTAACAAACGTACCTATTTTAAGCCGAACCATGAGGTTTTACTAAAACAAATCTCGGCAAGAGGCAATATTTCAGGGGTTTTCTGGCCAAGATGCATTTGTTTCCCTTGAAACGTACTTGAGAATGCCGTTTTATGGGAACGTAAATTTGTAGGGGAGAGGGTTGCAATAGAAGCACAGCAATTAATGTTAGCAAAAAGTGTTTTAGCGATTTTGTAATATGTATTAATGCAAGGCCAAAAAGACAGCGCTAGCAAACAGTGCAAATGGCCCCACAAAATATTCATTATAACATAATCGATTCTGACCTTTTTCACATTTATACGTTTTCACTTATATAACTGGCCTCTCTCCTCCTCTTATCCATTAGGTTGAGGTATAAATCAATGAGCAGCAGCAGCAGCAGCCTGCAGAGGACGAAGCGTCAGTGAAAGGTCGATCAAGAAGTATTCCAACCTCCAGTGTTTACACATCCCACCATGGGTCACTGGATGTCCTCGCAGAGGTACAACGAGATGTGACGCAACTATACTTGTCATCTTGTCTGGGCGAATGTGGTATTCTCCTGGATGTACAGGCTCATGAAAACACCAGCAACGTTTTATGTTTCTATGTAGTGGACAGTGGAGGGGTGTTTCCTAGAGACACTGTGTTTTACAACTTGAGCCAGGAATCAGGAGTTTATGTGAACATGAGAATAAAATGTACAGACAGAGAGAGGGATAAAGAACAGTAGCAGCTATAGATGAGACAGATAACCTTCGGAGAAATGTTACAAGGTCTCTGTTCCTGAATAGTTCAACATGGGCAGATTAAGCTGCTTGAGAGCCAAGGGGCAACAATGGGCCCCTATAAACCCCTAATTCTTGCCACTCTCTGTATAATGTGTATAGTTTTCTGGGCTCGAATACTACCTGGCTACAGGTTTCCATTGGGGTACTTTGATTAAACACAAAATAATTCTTATCATGTCAGCTGATATTGTTTTATGCACCCCACATTACCACTTGACACATGGTAAGCCTGGAGCTTTGGCGCCCATGAAGTTCTAAGGCCAGTATGGGGAAGTTGCCCACTTTGCCTGGTTGGTAATCGAAATCTACATTGACAACTTTGTATCACACTATTTCCTTAAACTGGCCTCCATGTTGTCCACATTAGCCCCGGGAGGAAGCAATTGTCCACTTTCCTTTCACGCAGATCCTGTGCCGTTTCTCTGAGATCTTGTGCCACCTCTGACCCTGCTGCATGAGCATGTGGCTGTGCTCCAGAAACCTCTCCTCCCTTTCCTCTCTCTTCTTAACGATGAACATGGATCTTCAGTGTGTAGTCGTGCCATTGTAAAAGGTTGTTTGGTGCAGAACATGAGGTATAATCTTGCAAATGATGATTCAAGTTGTAATATCTGTGGCTGGTTAATTTAGCTTTACATAGTTAAGCATATAACCAGAAAAAGGGCAGTAAGCTTCAGATTGCTATATAAATACACATTCTATTAACCATTAAAGGCAACGAGATGCAGTTATAGTCCCATTTTGCTACATAAAAAAAACAAAAGAAAAGCCGTAATTAGTTTTTTTGTATTTTAGTAAGTAGTGACAGTATGCCATGGTAAATGCACAGTGGAATAGCATTACTAGTATGGCCACTGTAACTCTTACGCTGTCTGTGCCAACCCAGCGTGGGTACAGCTCCGCACACGCAGAGTTGCATGGAGCTGGAACTGCCTCACTGGAAAAGCACTATCAGAGTTCGCTGATGGAGTTGGAAGGAGTCTAAGGCAAAGCGTGAATCAGAAAATCAGAATCAGCATCAGAAAACCTTTATTCGTCCCACGGTGGGGAAATGTACTAAATTGACATTTATCCCGGTGAATAAGCAATAGTGAGCATATGACAAGTAGTCTTGATTGAACTTTTGCTAAGCTATATTCTAAGGGATTTAGCAGCAATTAACTGTTATTTTATTGTTTCAGAAGCCATTTTATCCTGGACATTGGGGGGCAATGTGAAAACGTTTATAATTTGGGACTGTATTGGAATTAAAAGACCATGAATCTAAAAAGCAAAAATCTACATTTCAGTGCAAAACACATACTTTTACTTTTACACAAGAGGGATGTTTTTCAAATGAGATTTTATTTTTGTTAATACTGCACTCACATGCTACATATACTACGTCACATTTGTGTTCTGGTTTCACCTGTTTTTATGACAAGCAACTATTCATTATTCACTATTCATGTTCCCATATGAAGACCAACACGTGTCCTCAGCTATGGTCTTGGTTCTGACTGCAGGATCAGCGGCGCTGCAGGGTTTGGATGCTGGCTTTGACAAATCTACTGTGATTTCCGAAGTACTTACAGATTACATGTTACGCTGCTGCTGGTCAGAGCTAATGGTGTTATCTTTCTAAACTTAAGCTCTGAGAAACCATGGCTCAGCGTGATGGATGTTCTCTAACAACCCTGCTAATTGGTTCTGTTCTTACGTGCCTGAGTGTGTGTTTGGCTCTAAGGCCTGGACGTGGAAAGGGTGATGTAATGTTGAATCAGGGCCTCGCGGCCAGCTGGAGGGCTGTTCTGTACTGTGGGGTTTTGATACAGAAGAGCAACTTGTGTGTGTGTGTGTGTGTGTGTGTGTGTGTGTGTGCCGATAGCAGAGGAAGAACAATTGATGGATATGACTGAGATGTATTTTGGCTCAGTGGTGAATGACATCATCTTGCACACAAACACACACACGTATATGATTTTCTCACACTGTGTAGTGTGTGTGCAGGGGGAGTTGTTCCACTACATGGTAGCAGTTGTTTGAGGGAAGACTTTTTTTTGTATGAGAATTTCCAATGTACAACACTGTCTCCTCCAAAATGACATACCTATACAACTAAACTCCATTCTCAATTACATTTCGAGGAAAACCTATTTTGACTCGTATTGCGGTCACAGTTTTAAACGTGGTAATGCTATAAATTGAGACAAAACTAAATGAAAACCCAACAAAACTAGTTGGTTGTATTATGTAAAAGATCATGGGTTGGCTTATAATAAATAAATAATAAATAAATGGTCTATCCACATGCAGTTTACTTCCAAAAGTCCATCCAGTTCTTGAGGTCACATCCTCACAGAGGTCCCCAGTATCCTCTGTACTGTTGACATTAGGGGCCTGTCCACTTCCACACCTATCTAATCCTGAAGCCGTCCCACAGAGGGCTCCCAGTCCAGATGCATTCACTGTCATTGTGTCTCCCTCAGTCTGCTCAATGTCACTGTGATATCACTCTCCTCTCTGCAGAGTGCATCAGCCGGCCGGTGTGACCGTATGAGCTCAGGTTAAAAGGTTAACTTTCATGTGTCAGACAAGATGCCACAAGTTGAAAGTCAGATGCACTTTATTTCCTACTTTGAACCTTGCACACTGGTTCTTCCTATGCTCATGCTTTACATTAACTACACAGGATAATCTTGGTATATCCATCTTCTGTTGCTAGGAAGAAAGCAGTTGTCTTCCGAATGTTGCTGTGTGAAAATAAAGATTGTTTTGTTTTTTGTTTTTTTAGATATTTATCTCTGAAATTTCCTGCCTCCACCCAAATTCAATGTAGATGTATCGAATTTGTTTGCGGGGCTCACAACTTTGAAAAAGTACATTTAGAATTCAACAGCAACTTTGCAGTTACACCAAGGCAACCTCCGTGCCGGAAAAGTGGAGCCAATGCCAAAGTGACTTAAACCTGCATTTTTTATAATGGCCAGCGGGGGGCGACTCCACTGGTTGCAAGTCAAGCAAAGTCATGTCAAAGTTTATTATATCCCAATATAACAAAGCATGCCTGAAAGGGCTGTACATATAATAAAAAAAAGCAATGACCTTAGCAAAACACACATACGAAGCATTACAAACGAAAATTAGACAAACACAATACATATAAAAAAAACAGTAGCAACATTAGCAACATGTACAACAAGACGCAAAAAGAAGTCAGATTGTAATGAAGTCTATGAGAAAATTACCCTATTTCTCACTTGATTTATTGCATTACTTAAACGATTTCTGCTAAGTTTATTATCTCAATAACTAGTTTCACTAGTTCTTCAATACCCCATGATGTTCATTTTGTAAATTATGCTCCCATTTAGAGTGAAATATATACGATAAAGCAGGGTATGTGTTAGGGTGTGACTAGCTTGTAACTAATACCACGGCATTGCTCAGCATTCGGTTGTACTAAAAGACACTCTAAGGAGTCGGCTGTTCATTTTTTTCCATTAAGTACATTTTTTTAGAGCATGTTTTTCACTTGCCAAAATTAGCATCCAAGTTAATATGACAGTTAACGTGAATAGTGGAAGAAGTTAGCTAGTGCTAGCCTTCGCTGGCATCTTAGCATTTGCTATGCTCCACAAACCAATTGGTTACGTCATAGTGACTTTGTCCACTTCATATATAAAGTCTATGAGTTACACACTGTCAACAGTTTTTCTTTAGTTATAAGTTACAGTTATAATGAAAGTCTAATTATAAACTTGGTTTCTTTTCAGCTCTGTAGCTCTGTTGAGCCTTCTATTCCTATATCGCTCAGTAGTGACGACTTCATGAGCTTCTTTAATGATAAAATTATAATTATTAGAGACAAAATCAATCACCTCCTGCCCTCAATCGGTACCGACTTAACTTCAACCACCAGAACCTTAAAAACAGCTGTAACACCTGAAATATATCTAGACTGCTTTTCTCGGATCGATCTTAACCAACTAACTTCAACAATTCCTTTGTCTAAGACATCAACCTGTCTCTTAGACCTGATTCCAACTAAGCTGCTTAAAGAAGTTTTACCCTTAATTAACACCTCGTTATTAAATATGATCAACCTGTGTCTATTATCTGGCTATGTACCAGAATCCTTTAAAGTAATTGTAATAAAACCTCTTCTTAAAAAGCCCAGTTTTCATCCAGAGGTTTTAGCCAACTATAGGCCGATATCTAACCTTCCTTTTCTCTCTAAAATTCTTGAGAAAGCAGTCGCAAAACAGTTATGTGATTTTCTACATAACAATACTTTATTTGAGGTTTTTCAATCTGGATTTAGAGTTCATCATAGCACAGAGACGGCACTGGTGAAAGTTACCAATGACCTTCTACTGGCATCAGACAAAGGACTTGTCTCTGTTCTTGTCTTGTTAGACCTCAGTGCTGCTTTTGACACTGTTGACCATGGCATTCTGCTGCAGAGACTGGAACATTTCATTGGCATAGCAGGAACTGCACTGAGCTGGTTTAAGTCCTATTTATGTGAGTGATCTCACTTTGTACGTGTTAAGGATGAATCCTCCATGTAAACCAAAGTCAGTTCTGTACTTGGACGTCTTCTATTCACCTTATATATGCTTCCTTTAGGCAATATTATAAGGAACCACTCCATAAACTTTCATTGTTATGCAGATGAACCCAATTATAGCAATCAAACCAGATGAAACCAATCAATTAGCTAAACTTTAAGCTGCCTTAAGGACATAAAAATGTGGATGTCCTGCAACACAGACAAAACTGAAGTTATTATACTTGGACCCAAACACCCTTCAAAATGCATTTTCTAATGACATAGTAACTCTGGATGGCATTAACTTGGCCTCCAGCACCACCGTAAGGAATCTCAGTGTTATCTTTGATCAGGATATGTCTTTTAACTCATAACACATAAAACTAATTTCAAGGTCTGCCTTTTTTTCATCTGCATAACATTGCAAAAGTAAAGCACATCGTGTCTCAAAAAGATTCAGAAAAACTAGTCCATGCATTTGTTACTTCAAGGCTGGATTACTGCAACTCCTTATTATCTGGTTGTCCCAAAAAATCCCTTAAGACTCTTCAGTTGATTCAAAATGCTGCGGCACGAGTATTGACAAGAACAAGGAAACAAGATCATATTACTCCTGCATTAGCTGCTTTGCACTGGCTCCCACATTTTTTAATTCTCAACACACAACATATATTGCACGTCTGTCCGTCCTGGGAGAGGGATCCTCCTCAGTCTCTCCCTCCTCAGTCTCTTCCATATTTCCCCCTTTAATTGTGGGGTTTCTTTTACGGGTTTTTTCCTTGTGCGATGCGAGGATCTAAGGACAGAGGGTGTCGTATCCTGCAGAGTCTGTAAAGTCCACTGAGACAAATGTATCATTTGTGATATTGGGCTTTATAAATAAATTTGATTTGATTTGATAGACACTTACATTTGTGTTGTTAGGTTTTTTTGTTTTTGGAATGGTGATTAAAAAAAGATACCACTCTTCAGTTTCTTTAGACACTGAAAGAGAGACACTCTCACCACAGCCCAATGCACACTGTTTGACTTTGTGGAGAAAGTTACGGTTACTAATTTCTCAAACAATTTCTGTTCAGGAGCAGAGTTTAGCGAATGAGCACTTTCACAACATCATTCTTTTACAATCTCATTTTATTCACACAGCGTATTAGAGGTATAGAAAAAGGACTGTGTTATTGATATTATCTTCCTCTTTGTCTGGGTGACCTTACTAGCACTGAGTCTACTTTGCCAAGATATTTGTGGAACTTAATAAGATTCAGTATAAGCATAACACTAATAGAAAATTTGTACTAATTTCACTAAATGCATTTCTTTTTCTTTTTCTTTCACTCTCTCTCTCGTAGCTCCATATGCAGTTCATTAAGTTGTTCTTTGAAGTGTCAATGACATTGACTTGGCTGCCATCCCCATGACCCTGTTTAGGCCTGACAAGTTCCCATGGAAACTCTGATGTCATGGGGGGGTCGAGGCGAGGCTAGTTGGAGTGGGTGACGTATTTAGGCCTGTTTTCAGGTAAAATGTGATGTCTGTTAACACATGGACTGGCAGGAGCAGAGCTGTGTGTCAACAGACTGGGATCAAAGCCAGCAGGTAGCCTGTCTGTCAACCTGGAGACTCATATAACGGACTGCCTGGCACGATCTGCTGTCTGTTATAATGCGTCAGAGCCAAGCTGTCCTGAATTTACAGAGTGTGATATAAAGACTGATGTAAAAAGCTGGATTCCTTGAGAAAGTACTCCCACTGAGAGAAATTACAAAAAAATCTATCCTTTTGCAAAGTACAAATGTTTACAAATTGTGTTGTGAAGAAATTAATTTAATCTGTATGGTTTCTATTTTCGAACTAGCAAAAACTGTGATAAAAATTAGGTTCAGGCAATGTTTTTTTTAATTAAATGCACATCATGCACATCTGCCACTAGGGGTCTCTTATTCAAAACAATGACAAAAGATAGACTTTGATGATGTCATGAAGTTGCGTGGGATCATGGGAATTGTTGTATTCATTGTTAAACAACTATCATTGCTGATGAAAATCTATCTGACGTGACTAAGGCAGAAATTATGTTCACGGACGAGGTACTATATGCTAGCTCACATAATGTTTACTTGCTAATACACCATTAGATGAGTCGACTACCCATACAGCTACTGTAGCTAACGCTATGTGCCAATTCCATCGTGTGGTAGCCCAGTGCTTTTATCCGTGGTCAAAACAATTATACCGAAAATAACTTTATGACCAAGCCACATTGTTTTAACGTTATAACATTACCATACACATTAACAACTTGTCATAGTCGCACATCGTAATAAGTTGGATCAATATTGAAATATTACATCAATTAATCAGGTCTCCACTGGGTTACTGTGTTGCAAAATGGCAAGCAATTAATGAAAAAAATGTGCTGTGTGGCAGAAAAAATGCATCATGAGTGAGAAATATAAAGATTAGAGTGGCTCTCTGACATGTCCTTTATGGGAGGTTATTTACATAACAGATATAATTACTCAGCTTTAGTGATGTTCTAAAGAAACAAAAGCACTGGAAATTGTTTTTAAGTAGTTTCCTATATTTTGATTTTGTATTTCCTGCTTAGTAAATAATGTTCAGGGATTTTGCCAGTAAAGAATACAGAATAAAGGCTCATTTGTTTTATTGATAATGCATTGGTTAGGCTATTGTACACTTGCTTACTGTGCATGTGTAGAACTGTAGACAAAAGTGATTTTGGTCAGACAATGTGTGTACTTTGGAAGCTTTTGACCATCATCCTCAGCTGTTAGTTTACTCTAGAAACAAAAGGGTATGGCCAACAAAGTAATTACAAATGGTGACACATCAAAGAATGTTATAGTTGCACAGTTGAATGTTGTGGGTGATGAATAAAAGGAACTTAAAAGTAAAAAACAACATCACCATTATTCCTGGATTCCTGTGAGTATCTTTTACTTTCTAGATCTACTAGATCTACTAGATTTACTATCTAATTAAGAACTGAAGTGTTGCCACTACAGTGCTGGTAGGTGTGCTTTGTCACCTTCGGAAAGAGCCAGGCTACCGGTTTCCTCCTGCTCTCAATCTTTATGCTGAGCTAAACTAACCGTCTACTGGCTGGGGTCAACAATCTAGCATTAAGTACTGTCCTCTCAAAAGCACATTCAAAAGTTACATCACAACATTAAAATCCTCCCAGAAATGTATAAACCATGGTTAAGTTCACTAGTCTGAAATCAATTAAATAAACAAGAACATGTCTGAGAATTAAACTAGTATAATGTGTAACTACTATGTGTTGATTTAAAGTAGCAGTATAGTTTTAATATAACATGTAGCCGGACTCATTTTCATGTGAAGACAAATTTTGGCAGTTTGCTCTCAAACTGTTCTTCTTTCTGCAGGCAATGTTTGCATCTGTAAGTGTGTATGTGTGTGTTTATAGGAGTTTGAGGGAGCGTGGACATATTTGTGTTCTGTTTAAAGCAGCGGTGACGTACACTGTTCTCTGTGGGCGAACTCAGAGCCCTCTTGTTAATGTTTACAGTCTGTAACCAGCAGTCAGAATGTGTGTGTGTGTGCGTGTGCGTGTGTGTGTGTGTGTGTGTGTGTGTTGGTGATATGAGGATAACACTTATGCAGAGAGGGTATTGTAAGTGTGTGTGTGCGTGGGTGTGTGTGTGTGTGTGCCCTAACCCCCTTTAAGAGATACTGTATAGAGGGGATGTGGATAATGACGTAGGGGAAATTAGAGGGGAACAAGGCAGAATTTGGTTGAGTTTGGCAGCGTTAGCTGTATAGTTTCACGATGTTCATACTGAAATACCTATAATTAAGATTTTAATTATAAACAGCTAATTCCCTAATGACCCTCCATCAAACGTTATTCACTTAAATACGGTACTGAATTCTCCTTTTCATGTTGCCGGCTGTGAACTGACGCCAAAACATGTGTTGAAATAAAACCATTGGTGACACTGAATAAAACTGAAAGAGAAGGAGAGAATGCGTCTTCATTCTTGCTGAAAAAAAAAGTAATTTGAATAAGATTTACATTCCACATTTCCCTGCTTCCTGACAGGATGTACATTTAAATGACACCCAAAACAACCAGTTGTAAATCAGTTCAATGACAACTCAAAGTGTACACACACTACTGTTGGCACAAGAGCAATTGTGGAATTTCTTTTAGAATAAAAGACAATAGTTATGACCTTTCTTTAAAGCATAACTTGATCAGAAGATAGTCTATGATGATGTTGAATCATAAATAGATGTATATTCTATAACCATGTGACCATAAAAAGGAGCATTTGATTTGTTTTGTCTTCATATGTTGATATTTTATGAACTTTATCCTGCAGTCATCATGTTTCCTGTAAAACCCAGTGTGAGAACTTTCATTACATCAGAATGTGTCATCCATTTGATGAATGTTTGTCTTTTCTTGTTTTGAATTATTGTGCAACGTTTGGTGCACCTGAATTCTCACTGTTATAATGTTCAACCATAATCAGAGACATGCCAATGAAATATGTGTCATGACAAATAGGCTTATGCAAAAGTATCACAGAGCTGCTTCTTGAAATTGAACTAGAATGTGTTGGAGCCCAGAAAAAGAACACAATTTACCATATTTTGTGGCATGACTTTTAGATCACATCTGCACTGTCCAGAAAGCATGCATTTTATATAGATATCATATGGCACAGACTGTCAAATACAACTGTCCTAAGTCTATTTCCTGCTGCTGATATATAGTGTAATTAAAATGTATTTTTGTAGTCTTAACTCAAGCGGAGAATAATGTGAATTACTGTAGACCTACTTTGGATGCTAACAAATGAATCATTACGTAACTTTGTAAAAATCACAAAGGTTACAGCTTCCAATAGCAAGTGCTGGATGCCAGTTGGTTGTGGAAAGCATCATATCAGTTTTACGTTTTCTAAATGGCCGTTGACCACAATACTTAATGAGAGATTGCACCAAGTCACAGAAGCTAGCCTGGATATGACGTCAGGTTTTCGGCTCTGTATGGAGGCCGCCTGGCAAGAGGTTAGTCAGCTCATGTGTGTCTGTCGAGAGAGATTTACTGCTTATATGATATGACACCCGTTTATTTCTAATATGTTTTATTATGTTGAACTTCATACACTATTTAGGACACAAAGTAGCTATGCTGTTAAATATCCTAAATACATTCAATGAATTCTTCATAAGTCAAAATGCGTGGATGTAAACTCAGTTGCAGTAGTTTTGTTTTTCAGATTTAAAAATCCAAAAAACTTTAAGATGGTATCAACTGTATTTCTTTTGTTTTTTTCGTCTCCACCAACTCCTGTTGCAAATATCTGGCTCTTAGCTTCTAAATGCTCAACTATGTCTGACGTTCTGTTAGGAGCTGGACGGGTAGATGGTGTGTTCACAGACTTTTCTCACTGTAAACAGCTGCCTGCTGGAAATGAGGTTGATGATGAAACTGTTGAACCAAAACAGTAAAGCCATATGCCGTAAAACCAATATGATGAGCTGAAAGATGTTTAGAAGATGTGAATAAAGATAATTTTTTTGTGGGTTTGTCGTTTCGAGCAATCTTTTTCATATTACACATTGTCATTTATTCCATTGTTAAAATGATAGACAGTATATGAGAAGTGGGCGTAGTCAGCGTGACATCACCCATTGGTTTATGGACTACCGTTTTGAAAGTCTCAAGTTTGGTGTTTCGGCCATTGCCATCTTGGTTTATTTTTGCAACCAGAATTGACACGAGAGAGTGGAGTAAAGTGGAACCGAAGGCTGAAAATGACATTTTAAGGCGACCAAAATGTAACAATCTACTTTCATGAAGTAAAAACACACTGAGAGAAAGAGTTAAAGTTGTAAGACTAAAACAGGGAGAGCACCCAGACTGGACAACACCGTCTTTACTTTTTGCATATGTTTGGCTCTTGTCTACCGTGATGTACTTTGTGCTATACATCGCAAACCCCAAAGTCTTCCACATCAGTGAACTAATCCACACTTAATCAGCTGAAGCTGAGACCCCACACAGAGAAGGAAGTCTGTTTGCAAATGTCTCTGCAATATCAACCAAATGCTTTACTGGTTGCAGACCAGAAGTGTGGGACTTCTCTTCCTCAATAATCACACTGGACGTGTAGAACCTCAACGGTGTACAGAGCGAGCCAGCGTCACAGAAGTAAAACATATTCAGTCATTATCAAAACAATGGAACGCATGATTGTGGGAGGCAGTTCAGGGATAGAGTGAGAGATCTATTGTGGTGACGATAGCTGAAGTTTTTTATTTCATACCTCCTGTCTCATGCGGGTCACACCACGTTACCTGCTGACTCATTGTTACTGGAAAGCAGTGGTTCTCAAAGTGGGGGCGACAGGGACATTCAGGTTGCCTTAAAGGGACAGTTCCGAATCAACCGACCGACTCTCTGTTACGTTTATGTTTCTAAATGAGGATCACCCTTCAGGTGTTTTCATTGACATGTCTTTCTGTTTCTGCTGGTCAATGATTACACTTAAATGTCATATTTCCATGGAGTCTCTTGCATTGTTTTTCAGTTTGACGTTCAACTGGCACTCTTTTAATTGAATTGGCTTCTGCATATTTCAATGAACCAACTCCTAATAATGACATAATGGTATTGGTTGGAAACAAGCATTCATTATTTTGCCAATTCTATGGAGTTGGTTACATTTTGCGATGCGTTTGGATGGAAACTTGAATACTTTCTGTTTTTAAAACCCTCAGATGGCTGATGAAGCTGACACCCGTGACCTCTGACCTCTACAGCGGTTTGTTGCCGTCTATGTCTTGTACTGCCCCCAGCAGACTCGCATAAAACCCTGAGGGGATGTTGAGTATGTGTGAGGGAGAGAAAGAGAGAGAAGGGAAAGGTGGGGGTACAATCTTCCGGTAAATCACCTCACCAGGCCCCCTCCTCATCTCCCACTGCTCTCTGTTGCACTGCAACTCCTTAAACACACACACACACACACACACACACACACACACACACACACACACA
>CALSCE010009408.1:2301629-2335536 GCA_943593645.1 Bovichtus variegatus | reverse complement strand
GTGTGTGTGTGTGTGTGTGTGTGTGTGTGTGTGTGTGTGTGTGACAGGAGGGGATACAGTAGTGGTTTTTGGTTTCAGCCCTGCCAGAGACTTTATCTTTTTAATGGCAAAAAAATTTTGAACAGGTTGATTCACACAAATTCCCAAACTTTTTGTCTAGTAGCCGAAACTTACCTGTAGTGGTATCCAGCCAAGCAGGTCGTTTGGGTTTTATCTGTAGAGGTTTTGAGAGATCTGTCACTGACCTTTTGTGCCTCCAACTGAAAACAATGGAGGTAAATGGAAATGTATTTGTAATGTTAAATAACATTTAACATATTTATGGATAATCCACAGAGCTCACTGTTAACAGTTTTTTAACCTTTTTCTAGAAAGTAGATCGAATGTTCATAATGAGGTCTGTGCATTATCAAAGGTTACCACAACATTTCTGGAAATAAATGTTAAATAATTTAACTTCATTGTATTTGATTTAGAGGCAGAATTTCAAATGAAACCAAAACTGTCTGACATCTGTCCCACTAAGTACTACGAAAGAGGAAGTGAGGAAATGTTTTTGTTCAGTGTTTTGTTAATTGGGTGAATCAACCGTTTTTATTATGTGTTTATAAAAACACTGTGAATGATGCCAAATCACTTTATCACAAGCAATCCAAGCAATATAAATGCCTCACTTATGACAATATGTCACCTCCCCTCATTTCCTGTCAACTCTCAGCAATGCTCTATGTAATAGAGGCAACAAATGCTTTGATATATACTTAAAGCTCGAATCATTGTTAAATCGATCAAATGACGTATAATGTTAAAGGAGTCGCTTGTAGTGATGAACCTCCACATAATTACTATCTATTATGATGCAGCCCGACAAAGAATCTTCAAGCTGTTTGGGTTTTACAGCCTACAGCATTACTGTTTTGGTTCAGTCTCACCGCTCTCATCAGTGCTGTTTCCAGCAGCAGCTTGTTTGAGGGGAATAAGCTCAACAAACGCACTGTATGCAACACGCCCAGCACCAAACAGCAGACAGTTAGCTGGTGAACATAGTGGAATATTTAGCAGCTGAGGATATTTTTTTCAGGAGGCCAAAACAAAAAACTTAAATTCATCTAGTGGACACAAACACGACTGAACAGTGTTAAAAAGACTCAAGAATGTGTTGGCCGCAATGCGCTTGTTTGAAAAGATGCCATAATAAAAAATTAAATAATAATAATGTCCTCGGTCAAACACAGCACAGAAATCAGCCCAGTCTATTTAATTGATTGAGAAACAAACAGCTGTTCAGAGTTATTTGCTGAAGATAAGGGTACGTTACGTCTCTGGGACGCCTCTTACAGGGTCTGTGAGACCAACACAGATACAATGTGACATGTGGTTTGATACTGACCTTGAGAAAAACGTGCAAAGCTATCAGCGCTGCACTATTGACCTGAGTAGTGTTGTTCTGTGTGCCAAAGGGGCCGACTATCAACACACTGAGCTCCATCTATCTGTCTGACAGGGCCACATGGAAAGTGACAGCTTAACCCACAACCTATGTGGGTCAGCAGCACCATGTGGTTAAGAGTTTGAGATATAGAAGTATCTGCTCCGGATAGTGATAAGCTGTTTCCATGTAGCTGGTTGTGTTTGGAGAGGAGGAAAAGGGCCAACGCTGCAGGTCTGCGCTCATCACAGAACCAGGAAACAGACAAAGTCACAGAGACATCAAAATGCAAACTCAACTTGATCTCAATCGCTTTAGCAGTCAGGCTGCCAGATCACCGGAGAGACGTGAGCGTGTCAGAGATGGTGCTGGCTGATTTCTTATCACAGGAGGGGAGGCTGACATGCAGAACACTCCGGTGCCGCTGCAACCAGCTTATTTATCCAGCCGACTTTGAAGGGCGCCTGGTTGTGTCATGCCTCGCCATGTTGTTTGTTTGTTCTTGTTTTGTGTGAAGTCGTGTCAGAAAAGCCCATATGTTGGAGGAAAGTCTTAAACCTGAAAAGAGGGAAACGGTCCAACAATGACTCAATGAGCATTGGACATCTGGATTTCTTTTTTTGTTCAAACCAGAGGAACATGATGGCCCGACTCTGTCTGTGATCCAAACATACTTGGTTTGTAACAAAACTCACAACAAGTACTTATGATTATAATACAGTGGGCATTCAATCAACTCAGTTAATCAATACCACAATTAGAATAGCTGGCTTTCACAACTCATTTTCCAGCTTGTTCTCTGTTTTTTAAGTAAAAAAAACTCCACGACAGTTCTCTTACTGGTCGCTCGTGAAGGTCAAATATGACTTCATGCGCCCTTTTAAAGCAATGAAGGGTGCTTGTGTTGGTTTTCACTATGATTCTATGTGTTTCAGAGTATCGAGCGAGAGGAGCCAATAGAGGTGGACCCCGCCCCAACACATGCTGGACTGGAGAATGGACACGCTGCTACCACAGGTAACCACGTCACCCACTGATTTTACACATGAAGGTCATGCTTAGTGCTACTCAGGGAAAACAGTCGAATAATGTCGTCTGTGGCTATGAAAGAGCTTTGTGAAGTCTGAGAAAACAACCCTGATGATGTCATAAGGGATTACGATTCAGTAGGATTTTTGCCGCTTGACTCGTACCAGAGACCGAAAGTCAGAATGTCTTAGCTTCTGCTCCTTTCATGGTGACCATTATTTTTATATTGTGAATCCCCCATCTTTATGAAAGTTCAATTCCAAATTGAAGAGAGAAACTTTATATTTGTCGAGTACTTTAGGGGCGTTTTAGGCTGATTTAATTTTTATAAATGCACGATATTGCAGAGGTTGCGCTGTAATAAGGATTCAAGAATCATTCTGCATTACAGGGTTGCAAAACGAAACGCAGTAGTAGCCCATTTATACTACACAAGATAATCCTGTCAAAACAAAACAGTAGTGCATTCATGTCGTCTTTAAAATTTGCATTAGGAGGAATGTAAACAGAAGCAACAAAAACAATGATGAATTCTCTGGGCAGATAATAATATTAACATTAAAAAATTTAACACCAGGTAAACATTGTCCATCAACTTTGACTATGTTTGAGTACCAAGCATCAATAATGTAAACACAGAGTAAGCCTCCCCTCATCCCACCAGAATCCTGCGCTCCGTCCCGCGGTCCGAAACAGCTGATCCAGAAGGCCACGATGGAGCCAGGTCTCGGTAAAGATGCAGACTCAACAGTCTCCAACGCTGCTGGCAGTCTTATTTCACATGAGCCAGGAGAAGACTGGGTAGTGGAATAGCCTTAGGTCCTAGCTGGGGTAGCTTAGCTCCCATCCCGGCTCTCCTCCCTCTCCTCCTGGGACGGTCAATCCGCCCCGTGGTCCGGCTGGTCGAGCTGGGTGGTCTAAACATGCTGTTCAGGCCGTGATCGTCTCAAGGTCTCCTTCACTTTATTCAAACCCCACGTTTGCTTCTCCGAGTGTATCTCTGTGCCACACATAAAGTGCTCCGGTAAAGACAACAATTAAAACAACATGTAGCGACATCTACATCTACAGCCCTGCATCTACATGCCCCGCCATCGCCACAACAAAGACCTTCATGGCTTTTTCCTCATGATCATCATAGTTGCAGTCAATAAACAAGTTTTTCTTGTTTGCATACATTTGGAATTAAGCAATTCCGAGACTGTGGTTATACTGGGTAGCTCCTAGTATTTAGTGTATTTAGTATTTACTATTTGAATGTGAAGAAAAGGCTGTGGGACAATAAATCAGCAACTTCAGGATACAAAGTAGAATTGAGTTAGATAAAGCTGCACCACTCAGGGCATCAGAACTAGTTTGAAACACAAGACTGACATATAATCACCTTATAAGGTTGATATGGAAGGTTGCTTATTTACACATCCAGCCGATAAGGAGCAACATTAGTATTAATTTTGAATTGTCTCAGTGTCTACCTAGTAAGTAAGTAATTTTAATATTTGCTCCCCTTTTAACTCTGTTTTGGTCTCCACTGCTTCCTGGGGGAAATGTTTAGCTCTTATCTACTTAATGCTCCACTATGTTCACCAGCTTCTAACCTTGTCTGTCTGCCATTTAGTGCTGGGCGGTTTTTACTGAAAACAGCTGTTTTTTTTGGCTTGGAAACCCAAAACAATGAGCTGAAAAAGGATGAAATTTTCTATGGGTGTGTTACTATAGCTGCCTTCACGTGATCAGTGGTAAAACTGCGCTGTGTCGTTGTTTTCCGCTGACCTTTCAAAGTGCAAACAATGAGATAAAAGCTGTATGAAGGCAAGCAGGGGAGGTAACCATAGAAACAAAACGAGCTGCCTTTACCGTGAGGCTCTGTGCCCTACCTCGCGGTGAGCGCAGAACATTTCCTATCATGTGAAGGCAGCTTGTGAGCAATAGACATAATACCCCTTTTACATTATGCATAGTTGTTTGAGCCATTGTTAGTACACAAAATATGGATTAGTGCAGCTTTAAGAACGCTCATCAATGTGATCATTTACATGTTTTTATCCAACCAGAACATTCAGAGTTGGTACATGGAAAAATCTCTCCATCCATTGACTTCCCACATGAGCACACAGCCCCTGTCGCCATGAGGATGCCCCACCTCCCCATCACCGCTACAACCAAGACGGCAGAAATGAAAGGCCCCGACTCTCCCAGCAGCCCTGCCGGTTCTTGTTCTTCACCAGTCTCTGAGGCCTCATCTACCAGCCAATCAGCTGCAAGCACCAACCAGACCCAACCAATAGAGGAGTCTCCAATACAACCAGGTGGCTCACGGTCTCAATTCTTACTCCGCTTATCAAGACATTTGTCTTCTTTCTTAAATCTAAAATGATTAATTCTTATGCTGCATTCATAACATAACTTTCATGCAGTTTTCAGGTAATTAATAAGGTTTTGGTATAGCAACTACAGTACAATTTCCCAAACTACCAACTTCCGATGTGCAATCACATGATTAATACATAAGTCATTTTCCAGATTCATTTGCTAGATTTTTAATTCTTCATAGTTTTTTCTGTCACACTATCTCAAATGTAACATTTACAAAGTCCATGTATTTTACGTGTGAGAAAAATCATCAAGTTGCTTTCTCCTGTGTTTATTAGGACGGCGTAATAGGGCCATTGTAGGTTTAAAAATAATGATAATAATACTTAGCCAGGAATGGGTGGTAATGTTTTTTTTTAGAAAAATCTAAATTTCCTAGAATAAATATTGAATATATAATGATATTCTTTGAGATTAAAGTGGTCAATTTGCAAAAAAAAGACAAATTTACAAGAAAACATTTTTTGTGGGGTCAAAGAGCCACATGGCTTCGCTTTGCACAGTTGGATCAAACTCATCACCCCGCAGACGCCACCGCTTGCCTTGTATTATGTCTGCAGTGAATGACCTAATAAAATTATACTTAACAATTGGATCTAGCAATAAGAATCAACATATTATCAGGGGACATCCGGACTTTGAAGAGATATTACCATAAATTGGGCCTATTCAGAAGAAAACAACATACCATACTGATTTGAATGAGGTGATCACATCAGGAACTACAACGCAATGGACAGATAAAGGATTTCGCCATCTGTGCTGCCGTTTTAGCTTTTTCCCAACATGACAGCACCATAATATACTTACAACTGTCAATTTCTTTTTTCTTTGTTGCCGTTAGTATCTTCTACATGGACCCCCACACCTACCAGAGCACTGGGATCTCCCCGCCTTCAAGGTGAGACATGCTCACAGACACACGTGCTATCCTGTGAGAGACTACAATATCATGGACTTACTTACATGGATTTACTGACTTTTAGTTTTTTTGCAGAGAAAGCTAATTCAGCCTCAGCAAAGTCTGTCACCTACTCTGGGCTACTGCAGCATGACAGGTGGGTGAAAGGTGACTCATGAAGGACATCTTTTTGGATAGGGACAATGCGTTTTGCTTTGTCTGACCTGTCTTTGCTCCCGTCCTGCAGAGATGGCGATGCAAGCAGTGACAGATCCTTCGGGCAGGTCGGAGAGAGGAGGCGGGAGCTGGTAAGGTCTCAGACTCTGCCACGTAACATTGGTGCTCAGGCTCGTCGATCTATCTTTGAAAGACTCGACTCTGAAGCCAGTAAGAGGTAAATGTAATGTGACGCTGCATCTAGGTCACATGGAAAATGATGGTAGATAGTTTCCTAAACATTGAAACTCTCATGTATCCTTGCCCTGCTTCTGCTTCTGCACAGTCGCCCCAAACCAGTGGACTCTAAACCCAAACTAAAGCGGTCTCAGAGCTTTGGGGTATCCAGCGCCAGCAGCATCAAGCAGATCCTTCTTGAGTGGTGCCGTTCGAAGACCATCGGCTATCAGGTAAAACTATAGACTGTATCGAAGAAGTGGACGTAGCCAATCACAAGGTAGCCCCGCCCTAAAGCATACCCTGCTTCATCATTTATTTTCCTCTAAATTAAACTATAATTTACAAAGTGAACATCATGCTGCATTGAAAAAGACTTGAAACTAGAGATCGAGATCATAAACTCGTTAGGAAATGTTTACTAAGGTAACAAATCAAGTGAGGAGTAGGGTCATTTTCTCATAGACTTCTATACAATCTGACATTGTTTTACATCTTTGAGGAGCTGCCCCCTGGTGGCCATTTGATCACTTTTCCCGACCTGGACGTTGCCTCTTGGGTAAAACACCAATTACAGACTTTGCAGATTTGAAGTCCGGCAATGTTATCCAATGATCCTGTTATCCATGTTCAGCCTATTTAGATCCATATTTTTGGTCACAACATTTGGTCTATATTATAAGTTGCTATTAGGCTCCACACAAAGCTTTTAAGGACTATGCCTGTTAAGCTCATTTGCTACAAATTGCACAAATATTACATTACTGCTGACCACTTTCCAAAGCAGATCTAATTAATTACATATCTTTTTCCTACCTGCCAGACGGCCACTGACATCACTTTATTTCACTATAGAATCAACTGGCAAAGACTTAGTTGAGATAGGTCATCCGCGGTGTCTGGTTATATGTCAAAATGATGATGTTGCACAGTAATGTCGCGGAAACTGATGCTGTGTTCATGTCCCGTGGGGAAGTTTGAATATCTGATCTCCAACGTTGGCAGCAGATGAGCAGCAGCATTGTTACAGCAATTCAAGAAGCCAATAAACTTGTGTTATCCTTTCCAAGACGTTTTCCAGCTGGTAGACTTCGACTTTCTGGCAACATGAATGTAATGCTGTTCCTTAACCTCAGATAAGAGAACTTCCTACCAGCACATGAATGCACATTATTCATATACACTTACTACATTCCTGCTTACATCCACTTTATTCATTTGCAATTGAATAGATATATGTATAATTTATATGACTTTTATTTTATTTAGGATATATTTCATTCCTTAGTGTAACTTGCGCTATTTAATGTTTTCTTTTTACTTGCTTGATCTTATCTTATCTTTTCTTTTTGAGCATTGATGATGGGAGGCTGTGACTAAAGATTTTCACTGCCAACGACTTATTCTCTGTAGTTGTTGTGCATACGATAAACAAAGAACTTGAACTTGCTTCAGGTCCTTATGCTAAGCTAGGCTAATTGCCTCTCGGTTCCTGGTCCTTACTTACTGGACGACAAGAAAGCAAATAAGCGTGTTTCACATGCTGTTGAGCTGTTCTCTAAACAGTGCACACTATCATACATTATATATCACAGCCAAGGTAGAAAAAAAAACCTTCAGAAAGATTAAGATAGCCAGCATTATTGAAATGTTGACACAATACGTTGTCAGCGGGCTCAACATGTAACACTTCCAGGACGGTCCTTTAGTATGAGATGAGATCTAAAAGTAATCTGTTTTTAAATGAGCCCAACTCCTGCCTGTTGTTCATGTAACTTTACCCTGTTAGCACACAGTGCAGTGCTAATGTGCTAATTATTGACCACTCAACCGTAGATGTGTATGGAAGTGAGGCTCCCTGTGAATATAGGGGTGTGTGTGTGTGTGTGTGTGTGTGTGTGTGTGTTTTGGAGGATAAGAGTTAAGGTAGTTTCAGTCATGGTGGAGAACACCAATACGTTGCTGCACACTCTGGTCCCCTTTTCCTCACAGCAGCCTGTGCCAGCCGCTCCATGTGGCTTTGGTTATAGTCAAGCCAGCAAAGCCAAGACTCTTATTAACTGGGAGCAAACACACACACACACACACACACACACACACACACACACAACCACGAGAATGAGAGAGATGTTCATCCGATGACTTGACGTGTTGCATTTTATTTCAAAACAAACTCCAGACTAATAAAGGGCAGCCTTTTGAAATGACATGATTTCAAAAGCACGTAACACAGCAGAAAGCAGGAGAGCAGATGAAAGTGGAGGCGAGAGGAGGAACTCTGTTTTATCCATCAGTTATAGGATATACAGCGAATGGGGAGATGATTTTATGAAGCCACAATGCCAGTCAGTTTTACAAGTCATGTTTTTTTTGTTTTTTTTACCTCTCAGTGCTTTCTCCCATGAAGGTCTGAGAGGACACAGTAAGTCACTCACTGCCATATCGTCACCAAATCTGCTTTTTCTCTGTTTTTCTCTGTAGAACATTGAAATCCAGAACTTCTCGTCCAGCTGGAGCGACGGGATGGCTTTCTGCGCTTTGGTCCACTCCTTCTTCCCCACTGAGTTCGACTACAACTCTCTGTCCCCCGTCAACCGCAAACACAACTTTGAACTGGCCTTCGGAACTGCAGAGTGAGTGACGGCAATATCAAAATAGCTTTTGGTGTTTCTGATGCGATGGATATGAGGCAGTTTAATTAATGACATATTCATTGTGATGTTCATGCTTATTAAGGGTTAGCATGAAGAACTAACATTAGAACATGGTGACAACTTTTTGATCATATGTGACACATCGCTGATTCAGAGGCTTTCAACATGAACTAGACATAACCATAGACTGTAAAAAACAAACAAAAAAACTGTTGTTTTTACGGTAAAAAAAAAAACAAACTGCCAGAATTTCAACATAATAATTATGACATAACTTTTTCTACTATTACGGTAAAAGGATATGAGTACTGCTGATTGTACGGTTATGTTTGGCGTTTGAGTCCATATTTTACTGTATAAATTTAAGTTTTTGACCAAAACGCTGTTTTGCCATATAATTCAAATGAATAGTAGTGAAATTCAGGAATAAAATATTGACTAATTTGCAGTCTTATCAGTATTTCCTCGGAATAAATCTGCAATAGAGTTTTTCCTTTTTGTTTGTTCTCTTTTCTTTTAAATGCTGGGAAATACTTGGCAATACAGTCTTACAATACAGTCTTAGCCAGGATGTGGTTAGCATAGCTTAGCATAACAACTGAAAACAGGGAGAAACAACTACCTTTGCCCAAAAGTGAAAAGATACAGGTACGAACACCCCCTAAGTTCAGTAATAACACATAACATATCATTTGTTTAATTCAGTACAGCGAGGGTGCCAGGTCTGGTACCACGGTGTCTGTCTCTCACCCTCCTCTCTGGCCACCTTAAAACCATCAATTGTATTTTAGAAGTTTTGTTTTTACACTGACTGATTTTGGAGAAAGCCAGGCAAACAATTTTCTCCCGCTTTTATTCTTTAAGCTAAGCTAGACACATCCGGGCTGCAGGCATGAACTATCAATCTTCTCATGTTCAGTAACTCTCGGGAACGAAAGCAAGCATTTCTCAAAATGTTGAACTATTCCTTTAAAGCCGCAGTAGAAATCGAACTACCATGCAACTGAACTCATTGGTCTCGTTATGCAACAGCAGAAACCCGTATTTGTTAGTAGAGAGACAGTTGTGGTTTGAGTTTCGCTGAATCGGCCTTAAAGTATTTATTTGCCTTAACTGCATCAACAATGCAACTCTAACTTTATTGTGGCTGTATGCTTCTTAAAGGAGTTTTCTTTTTTGCTTTTGTTTTATAGCCCTCTGCTTAGTTATTGGTTTGTATGCCAGAACCGACACATTTTAAATGGTGATATTCATGTCCATCCTGTCTATGCTTTTTTCTTTGACGTGTTTGGTGAAAGGTGTGCTGACTGCATGACCTATTGTTTCCACACACAGATACTGTGTGGCCATGAACACTGTATGTCAGGGCTTACTCCATTTAAGAATGTGTTATTCTATGGCTGATGTTGCTGCTGCAGAATTAATCTGATTTGACTGAAAAACAATATTCACTTGCTCACAGAATGAATCCTTCATATATAGTGGCAGCTTTACATTTGACCTCCTAAGGGGATCACAGAGCAGAGACTTAGAGGACTAGAAATGTAGATGAATTATTAGATGCAGTGTGATACTTTAATGCCTCAAAACATGTTTGTTAGGATGTAAAGGAAAAGTCTGTGTTTTCATCAAGACTATACGAGACACAATAGTAGATGCAGAATAAGGCCTAGACTGTGATATCAGGATGATATCTGCTTTTTATGATCTTAATATACTTCAGTCATTAATCAGCAGCCATTTTGATAATCGACTAATTGTTTTAAGTAATTTTTCAAGCAAAAATACCAACGATTCTCCAGTTCCAGCTTCTCAAATGTCAGGATAAATGTGGAAATATAAATAGGAATAAATAAAAATAATTAATAAGTACTTTAAAAAATGTTTTAAATATAAAGATAAATAAATAAAATAATATAATAAAAAATGTGAATGTATAAAGAGCAATAAATAAAATAATAAACAAATGTGAAAATACTAATAACTAAATGTAAAATAAAAACATTTGAAAAAGAAAGGTATTTATGTTTTTATCTCTGTATATTTTTTTTATTATTTTAATTTGATGTAATTTAGTTATTTGTATCGCTTTTATTTTCCATATAATCCTCCCTGTTGCTTTTGACTTCCCTTCTGACTTGAGTTTCTTTGTCTGTGTCTCCAGAGTGAAAGCCGGCTGCGACCGGCTGATCGAGGTGGATGACATGATGATCATGGGTCGTAAACCAGACCCCATGTGTGTGTTCACCTATGTCCAGTCCCTCTACAACCACCTGCGCAAGTTTGAGTGACGCCCAAAGCAGAAGATCTAACTTTATTCTATCACTATTCTGCTTTTAGACTCAACCTTTTTCAACGTCTTCTTCATACTTTGAGCTAAGTGCAGATCCACAGCTGGCGTGGGGGGAGCACTTTGAAAAGACTACACTGCTCCCTGCCGGTAGATTAGTGAACATTCCTCCACATGCTGGAAAAGTGCTTGCAGCTCACTTCACAGACGCTCAGTGGACATTGACTCATGGGGATAATACAGTGTGTATGTGTGTGTCCTGTGATGATAAGTGTCATGAAGAAGATGAATTTACATACAAATGTCAGGGTTGGCTTGTCAACAGAAGTTTGTTTTCTGTGTGTGTGTGCTTATGTGTGTGTGTAGTTGAGATGTATTGGATAAAGAGTGCAACTATTGCTGCGTTGTACACATTTGTATTATTACCATACGTGTTTGAAAGTGAGTTTCCATATTAATCTTTAATATTGCAGAAAAGGAGAGGATGAATGTTTCACAAGTGTAACTGTAGAACTAAACTGTTTGTGGTGACGCAGAGCACATGCTGGGGCAGAATATCTCACTAAATAAAATGATATGTTGCTAACTGATATTTACATCCACATATGCTGTGATATTGGGTTATTGAGATGATGGTGAGATATGGAAAATTAAATCAATAAATTGTACTGTTTGACACCTAAATGTGTACATTGTGTAGCTTACTGGACATCAAAGAGACAAGTTTCTGCATTGTACCAAAAGAAAGGAAAATCCCAAAACACTTGTATTTATATATATATATATATATATATATATATATATATATATATATATATATATATATATATATATATATATATATATATATACACACACACAGTATATGAGGTATAATTTACTCTTACTATTTAAATACATCTAATAAATAAATAATAATATATATAATAATATATATCATATAATAAATATAATATTCATAATATAATAAATATATTCATGTATATATATTAATATTATAATTTTGAATACATGTATATATATTTATATATATACAATGTATCTATATACATATAGATACATTTTATATCCTGATTAATTTTTAGGAGCTGGAACTTCCATTTCCTTCAATCTCTGTCCTTATTATGGATTTTTTGGGGACTTGGTAAGATCTGATTTGACGGATAGAAAGATATATGTATATGTATGTATAAATATACGGTATATATGTACAGTATATATATATATATATATATATATATATATATATACTGTATATATACTGTATATATATATATATATGTATACATATACAATATATATATATACTGTATAGGCTTTAAACAAAGGGGTCAATGTGTCAGAAACAGAAGAATATCATAATGAAACATCTTTCATTATAATTTGAATTAAAATGTGACACTCTTAATGGATAATCCCTTCTATTTCTGTCTGAATAATCTATTTTAAATGTTAACAGAAAAGTGGCCTGCATGCATCTAATTTGGTTTTATTATTACATTTATATGCAACTGTCACATACATGACATACATACTTTCATACAACAGGTATCACAGTACATGAATGTTCAGAGTAGAATAAGTCAGATCACTCCATCATGCAAAGATTATTGAATTTTTGGGAATCAAGTGTTATCATCTCACATCACTGGGCTGCTTTCACTCCAGTAGATTACATTTGACCTACTTGGACACTTTTGTATAATACTTCGATGGTCAGTAGCCTATAGCTAGTAGGCTAAAGGTTTGGTGAGTCTGACAAAGTATATATATAATATACATATATATATATATATATATATATACTGTATATATGTATGTAGATATACAGTATATATCTATATACATATAGATATATACAGTATATATATATATATATATATATATATATATATATAATAAATTCTTTTAAATTAATCTGTATCCTCTGGACTCCTTTTTTAATTGATTCCAGTTGATTATTTTCTTGTGATCACATTTTTTTTAATTGTCCGTACTCAGACATTATTTTGCAAAGAGTTAGATTATAATTGTGATTCCATAATACATTCCATTTCATTTACATTGTCCTTTCATTCCATGTCAATTCCAATTGATTCTTATTACCACCCACAACCTCAGTATTTGGTCGAGTTGATGAAACATTATTAATGAGACATATTTTCACACATAATGATGCCGCCGCACCATCCTGCTGCTGTTACAAACCACTTATCTGTTGGCAAAATGAAGCAATAGTCATCGGCTAACTCTAATTCTGTCTAAATATATAGCAATATATTTCTGGAATTAGTGCTATTTTTCCCTGACTTTTGAATCTGTTATTATAACGACACACATCTGTATTGAATGTTACACCGACAGTAACAGCGTGTCCCCCAACAACTCTTCAGAAGAAGAATAATGAAATAAGAAATAATGCAATAAAACACATAAAAAACAAAGTGTGTCCGGTTCTCTCAGAGGGGTTGGAGGCCGAGGTGAACAACACCTGGATTTGCTGGGGGCTGCTGGGGGCTGCTGGGTGTGGGGTGTCCGGTATAAGAATCGCCTCCTCCTCCTCCTCCTCCTCCTCAGCAGTCTCTGTGTGGAGGGATGGCTCTGTTCGTGGACTCGGACTTCTCTTTACTCAAGCAGAACCAGCACACAGACGTGATGGATTTCAGAGCGTTCTTTGCAGAACCGGATCACTGTAAAGGTGAGTGCAGCAGGACTCACCTTCATCTTCTTCGTCCTGCTCCCTGTCATCGACTTCACTCGAGAGCCACAGCAAATGTAAATGAATCGTTGAGTTCAATAGACAGTCACCATGAAACTCGTTTACATGTAAAATAATTCGATCAATATGACTTTCTTAATGGTAAAAAAAGGACAGTCGCAAGAACTACGGCAGAAATAATACCGACAGAATTATAAATGTAATCTAAATCTAAACCTGTGTTAAAACCAATAAAAGCATCGACCAAAAACCTCCTGGAAATACATTTTTTAAAAACTAATGAAAATTGTTTCAAGATTTATTTGTAAAATTTTTTCATTTAAATGAAAACAATTTTTGCAGTATGCTATACTTGTTGTTGTGTTTTTTAGTTTTTTGTTTATCAGCCCTGTAACTTTCGTTTCAATTTCGTTTCGTACTGTCCTACAACTCGGCGCGTTTCGACCTTAAAAGAGGCCACTGACTCCTTCAAGAAGGGCTTAAAAACCTTTCTTAAAAACGTTTCTATTTGTGTGTCTTTTATGCCCGTTTTCTGTTGTTGTTGTTGTTGTCGACTTCTCTGTAGCACCTTGAGATTGCTTTTAGCCATGAAAGGCTTTACAAATAAAATGTATTATTATTATTATTATTATTATTATTATTAAACAGTTAAATCTACATTTAAAATGTTCCTTTTTTAATTTTCTCTCCCTCGTTCTTATTTATTTTATTTACAATGTATTGATTTACTTGTGAATGTAGATAGCAGTCAGCAACATATCATTTCATTCAGTGAGATAATAACCTTTATTTTATGAATATTGATTTTAATTGTATTTTAATTGAGTCACTCCTCTTTTTGATTTGATTCCAAGACGCCCGCAGTGAGAGCGCGGTGTCCTCCCCGGAGCCGGACAGAGCCGCCGCCGGTCTGATGGAGGGCCAGAGGAAGAGGAAGAGGACCATCTTCAGCCGAGCCCAGCTGTCCGAGCTGGAGCAGGCCTTCGCTGTGACTCCCTACCCGGACATCACCCTGAGGGAGAGGCTGGCCGCGCTCACACACCTGCCGGAGAGCAAGATCCAGGTGAGTGTGTGCTGCTGCTCAGGGGCTCTTTCAGCTTAAAAACATTCAGCTATAATTAGAAAACAATTACTAACACTTTATTGTAGGCCAGTACTGAAACGAACTATCTCTGTTTTTGGTAAGGTGATTTACAAAATAAATATATATATATTTTTTGTAAGTATTTAAACTAATGGAAGAAGTATTCATATCTTTTATTTGAGTAAAAGTATCAATATCCCACCACATACAAATACTCTGTTGCAAGTAAAAGTCCTACATGCAAAATCGTAATCAAGTAAAAATACCAAAGTTTTAGCATCACAATAAACTTAAAGTAGGCGAAAGAAAGTAAAAGTGTTCATTATGCAGAAAGGCCCGTTTCAAAATCATAGTCTATCATATTACTGAATTAAAATGATTGAAGAGGAGCTTTTGAAAATTATTATTATTATTTATTTACTGCTGGATAGCTTAAATCTATAATAATAATAATATATAGCCTCATTTATTAGTTGATTTATCTTTTGTATTAATAATCAAAATCTGCACATGAATCAAATAAAGTACAATATTTGCCTCTGAAATGTAGTAAAGTATAAAGTTGCCTAAAATGGAAATACTCAAGTAAAGTAGTAGTAGTAAAGTACTTCTAAATTGTACTTCAGACTAGTACTTGACTACTAGTTAATATGACATCAACATTTTAAGTCTTTGTGTTTTCCACAGGTGTGGTTCCAAAACAGAAGAGCTCGAAGTATCAAGACTGTGAGACTCCCCAAGTCCACCAAGCCTGATCCCTCCCCCGGGCCTGTCACCTCTGCTTTCCTCGCCTCCACAACCCTGGCTGACATATTCAGGCCAGAGCAGAGCTTCTCCTGTGAGGACGTCTCGCAAAAGTATTCCGACTGGATCCAAATCTACAGCAACCCTGTATCATCGCCACCATCTTGCTCATCTCTCCCCCAGCAGCCCACACTGGGCTCCTCCAAACCTCCAGAGTCTCGTCTCTGGGAGGAGGAGCACCACCAGCGGCAGCGCCTGGGACCAGCACTCCCCGCTTTCCTTCCTGGTTCTTTTCCTCAGCCCATCAGCAGGCAGCCTCACCACTCGGCCTCCGGCCGCTCCTACCCAACCTTCAGGAACGTCAAACCTCAGACTATAGCTCCATCTGCTCATCAGGCCGTGTACGCAGGCAGCGCTGCAGGTGGAGCTCACACCTCTGTAGACCAGGTGGTCCCTTCCCACCCTCAGCCTGTATACTGGGAGGTAACTCAGGGCCAAGGACACCACCACCCACACCACCATCACCACCAACAAATGGGACAACAGACTTCCATGGGCTATATCTCAGACCTGATCTACAACGCTGCTATTGTCACCAACTTCCTGGAGTTCTGATCAGTCTGGATGTGCAGCATGAACTAGGACATATGCTAGGCTGGAGAAGTCTTTCTGTCACACTCCTTTGTATTTCCTGTTCCGACTCCTCCTGTCTGCGTCCGTCCTGTGTGTCCCCATCTGTATACTATAGAGTTGTTTTCAAGTGGTTGTTGTTTTTGTAATATGTTTCAGTCATGTTTTAAATGTGTTAGGGATTGATGGGATCGCTTCCTTTTAACATATTTCTTCCTCAGTTTTCACAACAAGAGTTTCAATGTGTGTTTCAGTGCAAATAGAAAAGAATTCATACCTTCAGACACAAAAGGCTCAATCACATGCTCAGCCCTCAGAATACAGCTGACGTCAGCACACATGTCGTGCAGATCCCTCCATCAACATGTGTTGACAAGCACTTCTCCTCATTTTAACATTAGCAGGCAACATAATTGCTAATGACTTAACAACTACTGCATTATGCGACAAATGTATCAAAGTGGCGGAGAGAGAAGTGGAAAAAAAGCAAAAATAAATGTTTTGATTACTGTCAAATGTTGTAATGTGTTGATTGCCTGTGGTGTAATGTTATTGCCATGCTCACCCCGGTGCCCTGCTAAATTGAAACTGAAACATTTTTAATTACGTTTCCAGGGAAACATATTTTCTCCCAGATTGCGGTTGGAGATTCAAACACGTGGTAAACATTGCAAATTGAAACAAAACTACTTGGTTATGTTTGGTAAAAGTTCACAGTTTAGCTTAAAACAAGTATGTTTGTTATGTAACTTGGTTTACATACTTCAATGAAGTTAATGTAATTGACAGTGGAGTTTCAATGTATTTCAGGCATTACATTAGTGCTGTAGCTTTAGATTAAACTTGTGAAACATATGCTGTAAACAGGTAGTGAAGTTTAAAATCAGACTTTACATGATCTACTTTACAGTATATTGACAACAATACAGCATATCTGGTCAATAAAATGAACGTTTTTTTAAAGTAATTTGTATCCTATATTATTTTAAATACTGACTTTTGCTGAAAGTGCACTTGTTTCCCCATCATTGCCGTCGGTATGATACTGAGGAAATGACCACTGCAGATGGTGTTTTGATGAGAATTGGCTCCTGTTTGACAGCAGTTTCATTTCAAAATGCAACAATGTTTAAACCTCAGTGATGAACATACACACAGTGCGTGATAAACGTCCTGTGGCGTAATATCTCATTTGATGTGTGTGCAATGTTACTGACACTGAGGCCAAAGTGAAGAGTTTTGTGTTCACAGTTTTGCAAACTGAAACTCTTGTTGTGGAAACTGACCCAAAAGCAACTGTAAAATGTCAAGAGGTGTGCATATATAAATCCAGGAGTACCAGTGTGTTTCTCTTTTCCTCTGGCTTCATTTTAAATACATAAAGAAATAAAGAAAGGATTCAGTAACCCACCAACTTGTCACACAGTGGAATCACTGAATGTCCTCATCCAGCTCCTGTTTTCCTGCTCTAAGCTGAACCGTGGCATGTTTAATGCTGCGACCCCACAAGCATTATCTCTCAAAATATCCTGATTAAAACAATTCCTTGTGGTAAGATACCATGACAGGAATAATTATTTTCTACATCAAAATATATATTTTTTTTCATATTTCTCTGTACTGTAAGTACCAGGAGGGTTAGACGGATGAAAAATAAGAAGTAAATTAAAGCCAGAGCTCAGGGTCTATCAGCTTACAGGCTCTGTAATTCTGCCTGGATTTAAGTTTTGAAATATTACATGAGAGGTATAATACAGAGGCAAATATGACCGACAGTAGTTTGTCCAGAGACATCTCTGCATATCATAATCATCTTTCATACCAAATAATCTTTCAATAAACCTTTAATCCGGGTGTCAAATCTCAGATCTTAGGAAGATACTTTTTTTTATTTTTTATCTCCAGATGTAGTTACATCTTTTAATCTTTCCACTGATATAATGGGACTTGATCAGAGGAGGATGGGAAAGTTCACAAAAAAAAAATATGATTTCCTATCTAGAGAAGGGATCAGAGAAAACAGGTCGACTGTGTGGTATGAAATAAGATACATGGTGTTATTGTTCTGAGGATGGTAAGTCTTCTGTACATCTGGGGTAATCGTTTGTTTTGTTTTTTTAAAGCGTGGGCTCGGCTCTGTAATTCACTGCAAAGCAGATACAGTAAGCACAGATCAGAATTATTAGCACATCTGTCAGGTGGAGATGGATGATAAAATAATTCAACAACAGTTCAGTAAACACTGTTAGTAAGTGATGCCACAGCTGGTGTTTTTTTTTTTTTAAATAAAGAAGAGTTCAAACCAGGGCGACTACAATGTGAAATACAACAAACAACTTGACAACATCACAGCTTTTTCCTGGGCTTTCAACCCCCAAGGTGAAGAATGAACTGCCACTGCCATTTTAGTAAGTGGCTATTATTAATACTGTTCAATATTATATTCTTGAATGGGCAGAGCACTGATGCAAAACATAAAAACTGTCAAATTAGAGCTTAAAAAAAGGGACAGTTCACACCAAAATCTAAAATACACATTTTCGCTCTTACCTGTAGTCCTATATATCAATTTATACTGTTTTGGTGCGAGGTGCCGTGTGTTGGAGGTACGTAGAGATGTAGATGTAGAGATGCCTGCCTTCTCTACGTTATGATGGAACTCGATGGCACTCGGCTCGTGGTGCTCAAAGTGCCAAAAAAAAATACATTTGAAAAACTCAAAAGCAAAGTCTCGTTCCAGAAATCATGACCCAGTGACTCAAGATGATCCATAGACCTTGTTGTGAGAAGTTTCATGTAGGAACTATTTTCTTTCTACCGTATCACCGCTCAGAGGGCAGCGTGCATCCACTCATGGACCAGAGGTGCTCCTGAACTCACCGGAGCTGGCTCACGTTACAGCTCAGTCGACGACGCCAATTACATCCCCTTCACATCTACATTTCTTTAAAAAGGTACCATTTGAGCTATTTTAGCTCACAAACAAAAAAATCTGTCTTACAAAGTTCCAGAGGCAAACTTTATGAATCAGCTCTAGTTAGTGCCGATGATTTTATTAAAACACAACAAAAATATGATTACATGATCTGAGAACAGAATGGAAGGAATATTAAGAAAACGAACACCTGTGTTTAGGTTGTAGTTTGAAGAAAAATCTGAAATACAAAATAGCTGTAAATAAATAAGAAAAGTCATTCATATTTTGATTTAACTGAAAAGAAAGTCAGATGTAGTAGTAGTATCTGACAACGTCAAAGAGCCGATAGTCACTCATTTTGAACCAATCGGCTTTCTTGCAATGCTCCAGCTTCCATTTGGGGGGGTGGGGGTTGCCAAAGTTCTGCTTTGGGGGCTGCTATAGTTCATTGGTTTGGTGTTTCCCTTGGTTCTTTTTGCGTAGCCCCTATGGTTCCCCCAGCTCCCCCTCCATGGTCCGGACCAGCACATACAGCTCAGCAAGTCCGACTACAGATGCAGTGATCACAGCCGATATTACTCGCTGGAGAACACAGGAGAGAAACAGAAAGCCAAAGTTAGGTAACCTTCAGGTGGACACAAACGCACTTTAAAAGAAGAACACATCAGAGACACCTTTCAGTGAAATGCAATCCAACACAAAAACCTCTCAAAATACAGTCTCCAATATCGGCGCCAGAACTGAGTGTGATTATACGTTTTTTTAAAAGGGGAGGAGTCGAAGTGAACAGCACTGCATGCAGCTGCGTTCACTTGAGTGCCAATTACGTGTACTCTTACCGCCGCAGTTTCAGTGAACAGGTACTGACTCCCCATATACGAACAGGCAAAAGCAGCAACCACTGTGACCAGGAAGTTGAATATGGTCGCCACCACCGCTTTGACTGATCGCACTGGAGAAAGAGCGGGAAAAACAAGTTCAGAGGAAGTTTATAGGCCTGGAGGGGATCATATTAAATCCCACATATATCCACCTCATTAATCCCCACTCCTCATCTCTGTTTTAAAGGTGTGTGTGTCTGTGTGTGTGTGTGTGTGCAGTTAATCTCACATACTACTGGACCCCTCAGCCTAATATTTATCGTGCTCATTTATGACTTCATGATGATACGAGTTCAAGGAACTATTGTTGTTGCGGTGATTTACAATTTTTGAAAAACCTATTTTATTGGCCGCTTAATACCATTCAGACTGCTGACGGTAGAGGCTGCAAGTGATCCATAACTGCTTTGGCAGCAAAAGGCATTTCTTCGGCAATCAGCTAGGCAAAAAAAAAAAAGACAGCCTTACCCTATAGTTTTTAATGTAATGCATATATAATTCAGCCTCTGATTGCTGGTGATCATATAATAAGCATTTCAGTAGTAAGACATTAAATGGTACATGTGTATCACACTAACCTTGCCGTCCAAAATCTGCTAACGATCCAGTGCGGTTGATTTCCTGAAAACAAAGAAATGTATTTATCACAAAGTAAAATATGTGCAAAAATCACCAATGCATTCCTCTGAAATGTAAGGGGGTTTTAAGGCTGCATTATGTCTAACACAACGATTAAAAATTAGACAATGTAAGAATTACATATTAAATGTATATATAGCTAAATATATTATAATATTTAGATATATTTCTGTAATACAATCTCGTAGCATGACGTCACAACTTGACCTTGATACACCAAGGATAAGATAAAGATATTTTTAATATTATTGTATAGGAAAACGTACCCGAGTGTTAACATTACGTGTGATTCTGTTGTATTCCTCATTGGCCAGTTTGGCTTTGATCCTCTCAAGACGTGCGACTAGCTCTGGGTTCTGAGAGAGAAAAGTCACAATTTCATTTCAGTTGAAGCTTGTATTGAGGCTCTTTATAGCTCACTTGGAAAGGATAATATAATAATAATCACTCAAAGTATAGAGGGATATAGGGATAAGTTGCAGAAACTGGGTTCAAAAGTAGTTTTTTTTTTTTTTTTTTTTTTTTTTAAAATCACATTAAAGGTGAATGCCATTTTAACTTGTCAGCTCTTCTCGGATATTTGTCAGATATTTAACGAACAAATATAATATATATACACACATAAATATATATAAACGTAGGCGTGTCCATGGTTTCACTTACCCTGGGAGGCTTCACAACCTCAGGCAGGTGCAGCAGGCCATCCTCCAACACCTCATGCAGGTAGAAAGGATGTCCTGGAGGAAAACAGTGTTACACCATATATTAACATTACATATTACTGGCATGGCTCCGAATAAGAATTATTGTTTCTTCCAGAACATCACGTCAGAACTCTTTAGCGTGGGTCTGCTAAAGCTGGAAGACAGAGTACGTCTTTAATATTGATGACATAACATGAGACTATATCCTGGGATATTGATTAATAAAATAATATGTTATACAGTCTGTGAATGCCTTTTAATGCTTCAAATTTAAAAGGAGCAAAGCCTTTCTATCAAGTTTTTAAACCTTCTGATGTCCAAGTCAAAAATATCCATGCTAGAAAACTGGCATCAAATGATATATTGATGTAATCTTTTCACATTCACTGAGTTAGACTTTTTAACCAACATCAGTCCTGATCATAACTACCAAATATTCATAAACTTTTGGATTTTATTTCATTTAGGAATTTTAACTCTGTAAATGTTTGTTTACATAATGCTGCTGTTGTAACAACAAATAAACACAGTCATTTCATTATTGTTTTCTATACTAAATGCAAGGGGGAATTTATTTTTTCACATTCTGGAATATGTCAGTGATGAGCAACAACATTCATTTGAATGAGTTTCAAAGTAAGCATTTTTGGCCTTAAGGGTCTGAGTGTCTGTATTTTGGCTTCCCGGTTTATTACAGACTTATTGTAGGAGCTGAAGTTGAAATTAAATTAAATAAATGATGCCATATGCCCAGACAAAAAATAAAAAGCCAAACAAATGTCCCTCGTGATGCACAAGGGTTAAATCAGACATTTGAATATATAGATAATGCTAGGAAACATTGGTACATTAGAGTTTAGACTCTATTTAAAGGACTAACAGATCTCTAATCTGAAGGGTACGCATGCTCCACCTGACGCGTTCACTAACGTTAGGACATCACAGACTTTACCTTCGTCCTGAAGGTATTTCTTCAGAGTTCTCGCTGTACTGAAGGGCAGGGTTGTTGCTTCTGCTCTTCCAAGAGTCGCCTCCAGTTCTTCTCTCAATGGCGGGGGCAGAGATGAGTCAGTCTTTTCTAATAACTCCGTCACCTTATTTCTGAATGTATCCCCGGCGACAAATGCCAAAGCCATGATTTGAATCCGACTGACTGACTGGAAGCCTGTGTTTATGCGATGCAGCTATCTAGATTAATATACCTTTTGCCAAGCTTGTTCTCAGTGAAACACGAGGTATCAGTGTACATATGCCTCCAAGAAAAGGAGCCGAAACTATCGTTTACTGTTTATTTTTTATTACACACTGAAGTTAGGCGTTTATCAGCTAACAACAGCAGCTAGAGGTAAATATAAAGAAGCAAGTAAGCGGCCATGTTGTTTGCCTTGTGACACGATGACGTAATCGCTCATATGACCAATTGCGTAACAGTTATCATTGCGCACTTTTTTAATGTGGTCAAATATCATCAATAATATTTGTATACTGTTAAAGTTGTGTTATGTTTGTGGACAATTATGTTTTATTCCATTATTCAACTCTAATGTTGCTCTCTGCAGTGTACACGCGAGCTCCTTTGGTGCCTTCACGGTCTCCTCGCAAACTCCTAAAGCCGAGCGTAAGGACGTCGTCTCCCTGACGTCACCCATAGGTTTCTGAAGAGCCGTTGTGGAACTCAAAGTGGGCGGCTCCGGGCGTCGCCATCTTGGCAGTGACGCCTCCGTCTAACTTCCGGCTACATTTTTCCCACTTCATTTCTTTATTCAAGATAAGATGTACATAATTTCCAAGAGCTACATTAACATTACATACACACAAAACTGTTCATACCCGGGGTAAAAAAAAAATGAATAGGAAAAGTAAAAGAGATACTAACAAAAGGTGATACAAATTCAAAATACTCTATCATTGTTTCATAAAATATTTGTAAAATACAGAATTGTTTTTATTGCCTTTCTTATCATGGTGCAATATTGATGCAGTTCTTGCTAGAAATGCCTACATCTTGGTTTGTAGTCAGTCCATCTTTTCTTGTGGATGTTGAATTTACCCATAAATAAAGTTAACTACAAAAAATATATATATTTTTCTATCTCATAATAGAATCATTAATATATAAAAATGTCTTAAACATTGTATTGTTTGCCCAGTTTTCCTTCTTAAATAATGTTGAGCATTGGACCAAAACATTATGGTATTCATACAATGAAAAAACAAATGACAATTAGTTTAATCTTCTAATTCATAGAGAGTACAAGAATATTCAATATCAATTTCAAATCAGTCTAATGTCTTTTTTTGCATGAGATATACGTATATATTCAAAATGTTAAAGGAAACATCCTTAACTCTATTATTAAAACACAATTTGTTCCCAACAAGCCGCATTTCCTACCAATTCATTTCTCCATTTAGCGAAGTCCAAAAGAATATTCCTGGGGTCAGAGTCACATCTAGTATGCAATTCCTAAAGTGTTGAGTCAAACATGTATTCTTGGTAATGTCAACTTCTCTAAGGAATATACCACTATTAAATGGATCGATCACTAAAACGTTAGCGATAATACATCCATGGATCTGAGAAGGCACACACCTGTCACTCAAACCGACCACATTCCTAATAAAGTGATACACTTTACGCCTTATTATAATTAAAATGGGTAAGTTACTTAAAAATTCAGCCCCCGTACAGTTGTCATGATTAGGGAAATTAGCTATACAGACCCAAAGTCGTTTTTTGTACCATTTATAAATCGAGGCACACTAACATGGGTGTCTATGGAGATTGACTCGCTATAATAATCAGTTTGTAGGTACGTGTCTGAAAGGTTTGTACATGTTTATATTATGTCAATCATTTTTTTTAATTAAAAATATATTACTGGCGGTAGAGAAAACTATTATTAATATTGTTTTATTTTATTTCAACATTTTGTTAAAGACAATATCTTACAAAATAGCAGGTTCAGTCAGAGATGCTGCGAGGTCACACACGAGAATAAGAGCACAGTGCTCAGTTTTAGAGTTCTTTAAGATGTCATGGAAACCACATAATCATTGGAAAGAAAGGTTTAGAACTGTTGCATTTGTGGACGTGGTATTTGGAAATGAGAAAATACAAGATGTATTCTAAAATATCTTCCATCTGAAGATCAAAACACACCAAAGAAAAACATCCTTAAAAACAAAAAGAAACTGCTATGAAATATGTTTACATGAACTCCAAAACAAATGTCTGACCAAAATATTATTAATAATAATAATAATAATACATTTTATTTATCAAGTGCTTTTAAAAGGTACTCAAGAGACTCGTTACAAATGCATATTATTGATAAATACATTATAAAACAAGACAACAACATCTTAAAATACATAAAAATGATTAACATTAAAAGCAGATCTGAAAAGTTTTGATTTGAGATTTGAACATGGAGAGGTCGGTACAGTCACGGATGTGTTTGAGGAGTGAGTTCCAGAGGGAGGAGCGATGGAGACCGCTCTGTCACCCCAGGGCTGGTGGTCCTTTGTGCCTGGGACAGGAGGTCGCCATCCGAGGAACGGAGGGAGTGTGGTGATGTGAAAATAAAAAAATAAATGTGAAAACCTTTTTTTAAAAGAGCAGACGGGTCAGGATCTCTGAAGGAAAGATTATTTTATCTCTGTGTTATTTGCCCAATATATACATTGGTAAGCAAAGCGTTCTTTAAATGAATTCATCGCAACAATGTGGTCTTATAAGGAACTTGCTTATTGTTTTCACTCTCATGTCTGTATTTTAGGTCAACTGCTCAAATGCTTTCTGCTGAGAGAAGCTGTAAGGCTTTTGGAGCCTGGGGGGGTCTGGGCCCCAGGACATTTTCCAAATGTGCCCGGTTAGTAACCAAGTCCTGAAGGGGCTTCATTACTGAAGGCCTCCCTGACTGTTGGTGTCCACAAGTGGGATTTTATGTTCACTGACAAACATCGATTGCCTTTTGACTACAACCCTCTACAGCTACATTCAGAAAGAAAAACCTTGATTATAAAATATGTGTGTATTATCAGCTAAATGTATCTAAAGTATGCAATTTAAAAGTAAAAGTAATTTAAAGAAAGAATATTGATTGATTTTGATAATTGTTAAAGTCAACTCTGAACCAAAAATGACAGTTTTCAGTTGTACAGGTTTGCTGACGTAGATGCTTTACTTCTTTATACCTTGAAAGGTGTTTGGCAAACATATTTGATGTCATGTTTCTGTGATCGGGACTTTTCTTGCACTTTCTTTTTAGAAATGTATTTGGCTCACTCACATTGATGGAGCACAATCAAGAAAATCCTACACCATGAATACAACTTATTTGTGTTTAGTAAATTTAACATATTTGTGTTAAGCCAAGTTAACATAAATGTATGATGTAGCGTTTAATTAAGACTGTTTGGTTATATTTTTAAAAGTTGTAATTTTTAATTTAATTTCTGCGTTGCCATGTCGAGGTCAGTTCACAAAATGCTTAAATGTGCCATTCTGGAGGCAACAATGTATTTGTTATATCATTTTGTTTTTCTTCACTATATTATTATTCCTCTTCAGAACCTACCCTCTACACAATGTTGGTGAAAGTAGCACAGATACACAGTATATCTCCTTTCGGTAAAGAAGTAAAGATTTAAAATGTTTACCTTATTGGAAAACTAAAGCTAGAAGACGAGATCTGGTTATCATTTGATAACCGCCTGTTTTTTTTCTGTATTGTTGTTATATTCTATACATGTCAAGGACAAAGTTCATATATCTATCTGCAATTTTTTTAAGAAATGAGAAAGACATGTCAGCTGGACCACATCCAGCATTTATAAAGCAACACTTGCTCTATCTGAAGTCATGTTTCTGTCCACCTGATGAATGTAACTCCAATATTGAGCTCTGTGTTTGGTCTTCAATGACTCCTCTGGGGAAATGCTTTATTATGTGTACCAGCTACTAGTTAACTGTGCTGGGTAATTATGAAGAGGTGTAAACCTTTTCCAAGGTCTCAATTACTGTAATTATACACATGATCCTGCAGATACAGGAATTACAAACAACACAATTTAAGATTAATACATTTACACTTCAAATTATTTTATTTATTACAATTATGTATGTGGGAGGAAACATGTCACGCCGCTCAGACGTTCATCGCACTGAGCTGAGGAATAGTTCTTCTGTCCTGAAGAGGACGTTTTCATGATGTATTGGGTCAAGCTAGATTGGAGGTGGTTTTCATTTAAAGGAGAGTTTTAAATGTCAACTGATGGTAAATCATTATCCACTATTGGCATCACATACATGATACAGGGATGCACAGAGGAACAATGTGTTCCATTGTGGAACAGCCCATTGGAATAAATGTGTCGAAGAGTCTAAGCATATTTCATCTAACTTTTCATTAAACTAAACAATCTCACTGCTTATGGAAATTCATGAAGCAGTTCTTCTCTACAGCAGCATAGGTAAGTGACACAGTTGAGTTCTCTTTATACGTCCATGGAAGTACATCAGTGTTGCCAACAAATCTATCGACTTGTTCTGGTGTCATTGGAGACTTTTGGAGACTCGTTGTTTCTCTTCTCAACGAGCAGCCGGTGCTGCCCCTCCCCCGTCCCAAAGCACTCACCAGCAGTCCCTCGCGGCTGCAGTCAGAGCAGGAGATGTTCACCCCTCCGCGTCCAGACTGCAAATGAATCGCGCATGCGCAAAGCCGCCGCAGCGCTGGCCAGGGCAGGATGTAAATGTATCACTGCATTTGATTCACACAGCCTCAGTTACTTACTCACCTCGTCCACTGTGTGTGTGCCTCTCTGTGGCATAAGCTAAACATCTAGCTAGCTCATCATGTCTCAGTCTAAACTGTACACTCAAAAATACAGAAAAAAGTGGGAATCAAACCATGAATTCAAAGGTTGGTTGAAGCAGTTTATTGGTGATGATACACGGGCATAGTGTCTGTATTGTAAGGCTGATTTCTACGCCAAACTTAGTGATGTAAAAAAACACAACTCAAAAACATACTCAAAAGGCAAAGCTGTAATACAGTTCCACCCAAAACAAGCTGCCATTTATTGTTAAAAAAATTGACTGCAAAAAAGACTGAGGCCACCATGGCATTAGCTATCGCTGAACACTGTTCCATGCTGGGATGTGATCACATTGGAGCAGCATGTAGAGCTGCTTTCTCAGACTCCACTGCTGCTACCCACTTCAAAATGCACAGAAATGATTAATGGTGTTCTTACACCATACTTTCTGAAGATGTTGGTCGCAGATGTGGGTGACCAGCGTTTCAACCTCCTCCACGATGAGTCCACGGATTTAAGTGTTTCGAAGTACCTGGGGGTTGTAATAAGGTACTCTAGTGACAGCAAGCAGACAATGGTGTCAACATTCCTGGGGCTTGTTGAGTTGGAGGGAGGAGATGCCAGATCTATAGCCCGTGGTGCTGTGGCTTTCCTCGAGAAGTGGTGTCTTAAAAAAGAGAAACTCCTGGGGATAGGGACTGACAAGGCCTCTGTTATGACAGGGATTAACAATGTGGTCCATAAAGTGCTGAAGGAGTTGTATGGCCTCAAAGATCTGGTTCTTATTCGCTGTGTGTGCCACTCTCTGCAGCTTGCTGTAAGTCATGCTTCCAATGACACCATCCCCCGTAGTGTGGAGTACTTGGTACGAGAGACTTATAACAGGTTTTCAGTGTCTCCAAAGCACAGGGAGGCCTACAAGGCCATATATGAGACCATCAACTGTGGGGAGAAACCCTTACAGATAATCAAGGTGTGCCACACGCTGGCTCTCCATTGAACCCGCAGTTTCACACATTTTGGACCAGTGCGAGGAGCTTAAGCTGCATTTCGCAGTCACCAAGTCCAGTGAACACTGCTACATGGCTGAGGTTTTATACTCCATGTACAGTGATCCTCAAAACATCTTGTATCTGACTTTTTTGAAGTCAGTGCTGGGTGAGGTACAGTTGGCCATCAAGGCTTTTGAGGGAGAGCAGATAGATCCTCTTAAACTACTTGACAGCTTGGTTAGCCTGATCAAGTCTGTGAGCAGCAGGAACACCTTTTTGATTCAAAGGCAGCTGAGCTCCCCTGAGCGCCTGAGGATGAAAACAATGTCCAAAAGTGGTGTGTAGCCTTCACCATCTCCCTCACTAATGAGTTGAGGGTGACACTGCGGGATAACATCGAAGCATTGCAGTACATGTCAGTTTTCAATGTGGAGGAAACTCTAAAGCACAATAAGACCCCTGGAGAAATAGTAAAAAATAGCCACGCTCCTTGGCTACTCCTCTGCAGAGATAGACAAGATTGTCCAGCAATGGCATGCCATCATCCATCTTAGTAAATGGAATGAGACAAAAAAAACACTGGGTTTCTGGAGTGAGATTTGGAAGTTCAGGGATGCAGCTGATATCAACCCGTTTCAAGAACTTGCCATGGTTGCTGTGTCTGTGTTGTCCTTGCCACACTCGAATGCTGAAGTCGAGAGAGTATTCAGCCAGATGAGTGTGGTAAAAAGCAAACTTAGAAATCGGATGTCCTTGCAGACCCTTAACTCCATCTTGTACATCCGATATGGACTGAAGCTGTCTGGTGAGGCTTGCTATGAGCACCAGCTGCTTGATGATGTTTTGCAGCTTTTTGCACATCAGCTGCTTACTCATTTAAGTCAGCTCCCTCAGTTGCTGAATCTGCCATAGAGAGCCTTGACCAAAATGACGATGACCCACTCTTTCTGTGAGTGGATCAGCCCCTTCCTACATCCAGGCCACGGTCAAACACACACCCCCGCTCGCTCACTTCGCTCGGCATCTGCTAATCAGCTCGCTGCTCCCTCACTGCGAGTGGGACCCAGAGACCCCTCAAATAAAACCCGTCTGTTTGCTATCCTGGCCCCTAAATGGTGGAACGAGCTCCACATTGATGTCAGGTCAGCAGGAAGTCTTCACACCTTCCGTCGCAGACTGAAAACCCACCTGTTTCAACTGCACCTCGGTCAATAAAAAAAGTGTGATTTGTACTTTTGCACTTGGTTGGATTATTTGAAGCTATTGGTTGAATTTTTATTCTATTGGTTGTCTTTGTTGCTCTTACTTTGGTTTGGCTTATTTGAAGCTATTGTTCTACACTTGTATGATTTCACTTATTTGAAGCTGATGTACTTGCAATATTCTCACTGTTTAGAGTCGTATCCTCATGATTGTTTGCACTTATTGTAAGTCGCTTTGGACAAAAGCAACAGCTAAATGAACTATAATGTAATGTAATGACAGTTGTTTCTATTGTCTCTTTTTGGTCCATTTAGATTGTTAATTTAGATTGTATACAACATTTATTTTTAAATGTTACGGTTAAAAATGATCATGTTTTACTGTGACTTGTTGTAGGCTCCTAAGTGGACAATAAGGTTAAAAAAAACTAAATCTAAAAGAAATACCTAAGTAACTCCGCCAGAGTGTCTCTTTTGGGTTAGTTCTAAACATATTTAGGGTTGTTTTTAATCACTTTTTGTCTCTCCCACGACGTTATACCTCTCTCCTACAGCGTCCATTACAATTGAATGCACAGACAATTATGCAAATTGGGGGATGACGTCATATAGCAACTTTTAGGACAGCCAATAGCTGCTTTCCTTACTGAGGAGTTGGCACCACTGGATGTGACTATGTGAGCGTGCCATGGCTGGAAAGATGGCGGCCTGTGCGTTACGCCGAGGCTTGCTGAGCACTGTCAGTAAATACAACAAGAAGCACACACACAGAATACTGAGTGTCGTTGACAAAAGCAGCGGGTTTGATGTGTTCAGACCGCGGGTACCATGCCGAGCCTGCGGACTGCCCGGCGGTGTTCAGCAGAGGCGGTACATGTCGTCACGGTAAGAGCCGCAGCCAGTGTCCTCCTCTGTCAATGCTAACATGTTAAAGCCTTTAGCTAAGACGAGCTCTTCAAGATGGCACCGTAAAGACACTGGCGACGTTGTTGTTGTTGTTGTTGTTGTTGAGTGGACATATGCCTCGAGAAGATGTCTGCGTTATGAGCGTGGTGTGGAAACATGAGCTGACGTTTAGCTACAGAAATGGAGAAAGTACAGTTGTCCTCTGCCGTTCTTTAGCTAGGAAGGTAACTAGCCAGCATGGGTTGAGTAACACTTGATCTGACTGCCTCCAACCTGCATGTTAAATCCCCAATGGTTAATTAACGCGGTAAGAAAAAGGTGACACCCACTCTGGAAGATTCTTCTTTATTGATTTAGCATGTTTAAGACTGATTAACATTAGTGCTATTAATATAATCAAGTTAGACTAATGAAACAAACTGTATATTATCAAACATGGTATATTATATTCGTATTTTAGCTAACTGTGTCTAAATGAATGCATTGTTTATGCGACGGATCTTCTTACTTTACTTGTGTCTAATGAATGTTGTAGTCTTCAATCACTTGTTGTTTACACAGCACTTGTTCTATTTGACATGAAGTTACCCTATTGGTGCTTGATAAAGGCCCAGTCATTTTACAGTAACAACTTTGCTTAAAGGGATATGTTATTATATATTCGCTATTAGATTACGAAATACTTTGTTTACCTTCAAGGAAAAACTGAATCCATAGAGCAACGTCCTTAAGATATCTCATTGTGCTCACCGTTTTACAATATCATAGCTCTGTATTTAGGGTTAAAGTTGGAATAAAGTTACTTAATGCCACTTGTGGATCATCTGATTATCACTTGAGGTTTAATAGATTTCACTGTTAAACAACACAGCCATTGATGCTCTGGCACATGACTCCTATGATTGGGATTGTATAAATTATAATCTCCCTGTCAGAATAAAACAGTAATTGGCCTCAGATTCAGCAAAGCCTGGATCTTTTTTAGATGAGGCACTTGGCGCTCAACGGAGCTCCTTCATCTGCAAGTTCAGATCAGATGAATCAAAAGGCATAAAAGTTGCCTTTCAAAGGGAAGTTCTTTCTCGCAAACGTAAATTGAAAATGTTGTAGAGCTTGTTTATGAACACGACTAAATTAAAACATAGCAACCAAAAGAAATGGCTCAACAGTTAATAGTAAAGGCTTTTAACAGTTGTTATTACTGTTCTAGGATGTTTGGTCTTTTTACAGTTGGGTTATCTGTCAAATAAAGTATTAATAAAGCTTTTATAAATCATATCTTGCAAAGGTAAAACTAATTACAGCCTATTGCTTGTCATGATCAACAAAGCAACATTAAGAAATATATTTTGGGCAAAGAAACATTCTTATCAGTCATATTTGCAGAAACATGAGTTTTGTGTTTGTAATAGTTCCTTTAAAGGCCCTCTGTCCTCAGATTGCTCTGCGCAGGTAGAATGATTGGCTCAAAATGACAGTTAATCCCAAAATCCAAAATGAACATTTCCCCTCTTACCTATAGTGCAATATATAGTATCAACCTAGATTGCCGCGTGTTGAAGATATTGGCCGTAGACATGTCTGCCTTCTCTAACATAATGGAACTTAATACCACTCGGCCTCAAAGCTCCAGACACAGCAATGTCTCTTTCCAGCAATCATGACCCACTTACTCAAGATTATGCACACGCCTTGTTGTGAGCAGTTTCATGTTGGAACAACTTTTTACTTCTTATGTTTTACTACTTTATGAACTTATTTTTCTACTGAGCTACACTTGTCAACTGTATCACCGCGCAGAAGAAGAAGAATGAGTAGATACACACTTCCTTTTGTGCGCCGATATGGTTGGCGGGTGTAGTTTGGTAGAAAGAAAATAGTTCCTATTAAACTGCTCACAACAAGGTCTTTTTATGTTGTTTTTTTTATTATCTTGCATCACTCAAGATGCAACAGACTTGTGGTAGGTTATTGTGGTTTGCTGTTGTAGCTAGCCATTGCCACAATCAACACACTCCAATGTTGACCATTGTATTTTTGACTCAATCTGCTGTATAAATTAAACCTACCTTGCAGTTTTTTTTGCTTCACTCAGCCTGGACACGTGATCAGAGTTTTCAGACTCAGTACTATCATTACTAACATGGGGACTGTTGTGGTGCACACTGACATTACTGATGATAACTTGGTCATTTAAGAAACCCGGTCGGATCATGACAGAACGCGAGTGGCAGAGTGTTTTTGTAAAATATATCCATTGTGAGATGAAGTTCAGGTGGGTTAGAGCCCCGCTGTGGTTGGAATATCTGCAGTGATTCAGCACCAGCTTGTATCTGCCACTTTAGTTTATCTAACCTTTTATTGCGTAATCATACCTCCTGTCTCATTTCTAACCTTTCCCCGACATGGTGACAGCTCAGTGGCACAATGACCTGGCTTCACCCTTCAAGTACAGAAGGCAAAGGATGATGTGAAATGGATAGTTCCTGTGCTTATTGGCAGGGCAAATTGTTGACCAGGGTTAGCTGGTGGCTGAGGCTGGCCTGGTTCCAGGTCTTGCAATGGGTTGTCTATATTTAGATCTGATTATCTCTGGCCACACAGTGTATTGACACTCCTCAGATTGTTGCAGAGGTAGAGACGGAACAGAAGAGCCCGTGTTGAAGATCTGCTAAGGCCATGTGCTCTAATGTACAGTATGCACAGTGCAGTGAACACATTAGTACATTTGCATAATTTATTCATATCTATACTGTATAGTGTTTTCTATTGGAACTTGGAAATAATGAAATACTTTTTATGTGAATAATATTTAGTCAAAAGTAGGGTGTTTTTAAGTATGTACAAAAAACTTAAGTAGGAAATATGTTGTGCCGAGTGAACTGTTCCAAATATTTTTATATTGCCATAAGTCTGATGTTTGTTACATCAAACTGAAGCCCACAGTTACTTGACCGCCTATGAATAGACTCATAATGCTGCCTTCAAGAAATGTTGGAAGATCTTTATTCATTTCAGAAGAAATGCAAGAAAGAAACAGGCATGATCTCTCTGTCCCAAATAGGGATTTCACGAGAACCGATACTTTGGTAACAAGTCGATGCCAAAATACTGATCGTAGGTACTGGGGAGCTGAACTTCTGCTTTGCAATTGTTGTGATTGATGTTGGTTGGCTGTATAGAAATATGGTCTCCATCTACATTAACAAATACTTAACGATATTCCGATGAATCAATGCAAAACTAGAGGGTGCCATCATAAAAAAAAATATGCAACATAATATATTTCTCCCTTTTGGTTACTGATTGTCTTAAACACAGGACAAGTGGTTTCCAGAGCAGATGTGTATGCTGTAGCAGACAAAAAATAGATTTGATTTCAGTTGGACTTTAACCATATTTCTCATAGTTAAGTTAGGTTACCTTGTGATTTATTCTTGCGCAATACACCCATGATAAGAAAATAACCCCAAACAAACCTACTGTGTAATATTAAATCCCACTTATATCCACCTCATCAATCCCCACTCCTCATCTCTGTTTTAAAGGTGTGTGTGTGTGTGTGTGTGTGTGTGTGTGTGTGTGTGTGTGTGTGTG
>CALSCE010009408.1:2266067-2301619 GCA_943593645.1 Bovichtus variegatus | reverse complement strand
GTGTGTGTGTGTGTGTGTGTGTGTGTGTGTGTGTGTGTGTGTGTGTGAGAGAGAGATATTCCTGTTTGTTGACATCTGACAAATCAAGGTGTTTTATTCAATCTTGTCAAAGTTGTGATTGAGATTACAACTGAAGGGGAGGAGAGAGGCTGCAGCAGGATTTTCCCTACAGTGAAAATGATTTATGGACTGTTTGTGTTTGTCCAGAGGATGTTGTTTTGATTGAGTTGGTTACACACACACACGGTCCAGTGTGTCATTGTGTTGCCTGTATTTGGCAGGAGCAGGCCTGAAGGGAAGATTTTGGAGACAGTGGGAGTGTTTGAGGCTGTGAAGCAGCACGGCAAATATGAAACGGGACAGGTAAGTCACTTTCAGTCACCGAACAAACACACACCATCACAGATGGGATGGTCTAGCTCCTAGGGGCCCTATTCCGCATTAGAAAATCATTTAGTTCAATATTAGACTTATTTTTTAATATTACTGTATTGTCCTTTCTGGTCTGTTTTGATAAATCAGTAACTTTGTATTATGATGGCACATTTATATGATCTTGTCAAGTGACTGTAATCCCATCTAATTTCATTTTTATTAAACCCTCTACAGATATAATCTCACAGCAACTCATCCAATGTGTGCTTGTTGTTGTGCTCTCCTCAGCTGTTTCTCCACAGTGTGTTTGGCTACAGAGGCATCGTCTTGTTTCCCTGGCACGCCCGCCTCTATGACCGAGACATCACCCCTCCCATGTCTGAAAGGTAGATCTCCCAAAAATCCTGTAAAAAGGTCAGCCCGCTTGGTGCAGTTGGTTTTGGACTGCACCAAACGGGTTTAAATTGTGGCTTAGATTTATATAACTGAGATCTTTTTGTATCTTACTTTCTTCCTTCAGCAAACCTGAGCCTCCGGGATCCCACGGCTCAAAGGAAGTGAAGGGGAAGACTCACACATACTACCAAGTCCTGATTGACACTCGGGACTGTCCTCACATAGTAAGTCACTCTACAGTTACAGTGTGTTTTATTCTTCAGGACCACCGACTACTATCTTACATTACAGACGCAGCTTTATTTTTCCTAGGCATTTTTTGGAGGGAGTTGAGACGATATTATGTTGAAGCTTAATAACAACAAATACTTTTGGAATTTCAATAATAAGTTATTTTGCCTTTATTCTGTATATGTATTGCATAGTTTTAGTTCAGATCTCTCACACTAATCCTCTATCCCTTGCGGTTAACAATTAACAGTAAGTCATAATCATTTTGCCAAAAAAAGGACATGCAGCGCATTGAGTGAAAATGTTCTCGGGGACGAAGCGTGCGTGCGTGCGTGTGTGCGTGTGTGAACAGTTGTGTCACTGTTTCTTTGTGTTGTGTTTGACAGTCTCAGAGGTCCCAGACAGAGGCAGTGACGTTTCTGGCCAACCATGATGACAGCAGAGCCCTGTACGCTATCCCAGGTATGCAGAGTGGTCATTGATACGATGCAGTGCTTCCCCCGAGGTTGAATGCTTTGGGGGGGCCGGGACCAACCCAATTAAACACTCATTCTACCGCCACACCAAATTCCATTCTCAAATGTAACACTTTAAAGTTTCTTTAACGCTTCTTTAATTATTGATCAGTTACTTTTCCATAAACCACTCTTGGCATTGGCATCATTCAGATCCAGCACAGCACTTAGTTTAAAAGCAAATACTTCACTTTCAAAGCTTGCTCGCCTGTTATTCATTCAAAACAGTGGTAAAGAACACAGCTGAGTTTTCATTCAACCAAAATGATGACTGGTGTGTTAACTGCATGCCAAATCAATCGGAGCACACAAGGCCAAATTGCCTCCTGAGTTACCATATGACCAGTTGCTGACAAGCAATGTCTGGAGCAGAACGCAGTCCACATTAGAGAGCTGGGTCGGCATTACTGCCAGCAAACTTCAGAGAACAATGAAGGCAAAACAGCATCACCCATCTGTTTTTACAGAATACTCTCTGGTGTAGCTCAGCTAAAAGCACAAAAACACCCAATCTGTCAGCAATTTAGCAAGATGTTAACTACGGAGTTTGTTCATCTGTCTCTGCTCTTATCTGCTCCGTGTGTGTGGAGAGGCTAACCCCCGTACTCTGTGAAAGCACCAGAGCAGAGGATACTAATGAGTGGTGGCGCATAAGAATGAATGAATAAGGGGCAAACACTGGACCCTGTATATCCCATTTCTAACGGTTTATAAAGGATTATAATGAAAGATATTACCACCTATTGAAGATATGGTGCAGCTCAGCACTTAATTCCACTTCAGGATAAAGCATTCAGATTCTCGTTTCTTAAAACGCTCGCCCTCAGTTCAGCAGAGCTGAGTTTGATCCTACTCACCAGTTTATCTCTCACAGTATATAAAACTTCCCCTTTTGAGGCCCTAATAATTCTTCTGCATGTCATCCCCATGTGACCGTGTGTCTTTGTGTGTTTTTCTTTCCTTCAGGTCTGGACTATGTGAGCCATGAGGACATTTTGCCCTATAACTCTGCAGAGCAGATCCCCATCCAGCACGAGCTGTTTGAGCGCTTCCTCATGTACAACCCTGCCAAATGTAAACACTCTTCTGCAGTGTCCACTTCAGCTCTCAACATCATCCTTCACACAAACCTTTTACAATTCCCATAGGTTCACTTCAGTGACTGTTTATACACAGCCATGCGTTCTATCATTCACATGAACTAGTCATAATAGTATTTTATTCCAGGTTGAATATTGGTTTTATAAGTAGTAAATAATACATCTCTGTAAAGATGACTTCATGTAGATCTCCGATGCTGCTGATGTAAGTTTAGGTGTTTATTCATTTCTGTATTTTCAATGATTTTAAAGGAATGCGTCCTCCACAAAATTACCATTTTGTATATCAATTACTCACTCCATGTAACCTTGAATTATTGAAGAATACCTTGTTATTCTCGCATGTCTCCAAGAATCAAAAAACAGATAAATGTCTTGATGAATTGAAGTAAATGGAGGACCGTGTTTAACAACATCAAATCTACATCAAAACTTCCTTTTACAATGTGTCGCACAACTCGTGCAGTATAATCCAAGTCTCATTTCTCCAGTCGTGTGCTCACTACTTACCAGACACTATATAAAACACTTCTGCACAAACGGTCTCAGGCTTGTGAAGGCGCGTTTGAATTTTAGAGAACTTTTTCTAATAAAATACTTTTCTTCACAAATTCGAGGTAACACAGGGTGAGTAATTGATATACAAATGTTCATTTTGTGGATGAAATATTCTTTAAATAGCTTCGGTGGTTGGTTTTATAGTTGAATGTTTTTAGATATTTGTTTTAGTCTTTTTTTTTTTTCTTTTTTTTTTTTTTTTTATATATAAGCCAATATCACCACCCACCAGATTCATAAAATAATTAGTATTTATAAGTATTTCCCTGATTTACAACATGTCGCATGTAGTTTCACCTTTGGTTCAGACCTGACCGTTGACATTAACTAGTGACATTGTGTAGAAGTAACGGAAACGGTATTGTCGGTAAACATTTGTGTGCTTTGTCCTCCTCTGTAGCTCCTCCGTTCACACCCAGAGACACCCTGAAGGCGTGGCAGGAGAAGAACCACCCCTGGCTGGAGCTCTCCGACGTCCACAGGGAGACCACCGAGAACATCCGAGTCACCGTCATCCCATTCTACATGGGCATGAGGGTAAATGACCAGCGCATTGAAGTCATCCAATCAAGACCATGGCTTCTTGTTGCCTCTTTCTGTTTTGGTTGGTTCTGTAAATGCTAATGGAAGTTTTTCTAATTCTCAGGAGGCCCAGAACTCCCATGTTTACTGGGTGAGTAACAGATGTGTGGGGAACATCATGTGGAGTCCATAAGGACAGTCACAGCCAGGCACTACTATGTTTCATGGGGACTATTAACCTTGCCTGGGCCTGCAGACTCGGTGCATTGTCATGATTGTGTGTGTGTTGTCTTCCTGCAGTGGAGGTACTGTATCCGTCTGGAAAACATGGGCAACGAGGTGGTTCAGCTTAGAGAGAGACACTGGAGGATCTTCAGCCTGTCAGGTACCCTGGAGACTGTCCGAGGACGAGGAGTCGTGGGCAGGGTTAGTACACACAATCTACATACTTAGTACAGAGGTAAACATTGTACTTTTTACTGCACTCCATTTATTCTTACATAGAAAACCTAAGATGCATCAGTTTATAAAATAGGATCTATTGTGAGAAATTAAATTACCAAAAGTATGCGTGAAGTAGTTTCAAATTAGCCCCACCGGGACCAACGACAACATTTTGTTGCCAAGACTACTGTACTTTTACTGAAGTGAAATTGCACGTGAGCACTGTAGATAAAATCCATGGCAACCATATTAAACAGGTTAAACGGTCAGAGAGCGTGAAGCCGTTAAAGAGGCGTTGAACGTCATCTAATTACATCAGTGTGATGATTGACTTACCGGCTGGTGGACGAGCTCATTTCAGAAAACGAGGAAAGAGTAAAACACGTCCGTCTCTGTGAACACTCGACAACACTTCCGGTATCCAGGTGAGGCTCCCAGGAGCTGAGCGATAAAAGCTCACCCGCAGACCTGAATCATGTTCAGTCTGCTGCAGGAGAACACGACGGCGACTGAAGAGCGGCAGGTAACACGAAGCTACCTGCTGCAGGTACTCTACAAGCCACGCCCTCTCTGAACCTGTTCCCACGCACGCACACACCTGCCGCTGCTCACCTGCATCACTTGCTCACCTACAAAACACGCCCAGGAAGACAAAAGGACCACAGTTGGTGAAAAATAACCATCTAAGAAACTAATTAGGAATATGAACTATCCATATAGGCCGACTACTAAACATATTTATCCATGAATGTTGATACATGGACATCAAAATGTATGTTTTATAACAATTGAATAACCTTTGCAAACTTCAAATCATGGGATCATTAAAGTTTCCAATGCTTGCATTTAAAAAGGGACAGTTTGCCTGCAAAAAAAAAAAAACCTTGACAGTAATCTTCATGCACTCTGACTTTAATTCCCTCACAGTATTTGTGCAGTACTCCTCCCAGTGTAATGCTATCAATGCTGTATTAAACATGTATCATTCTAAAGGTTTATTATCATGTATTAAACTGCACGAAATGCCTGGAAAATCCTAATTAATATTTTCTTTTTTATAACACCCATTGTACAACACAAATACAATTAAACGATTCAAACTAACGGTCATCAAAACTGTGGAGAGGGCGTCAACTTTTTATAACTCCAGTAAATCTGATCCTTGGAACATACAGATTCTACATACAAAAAATAACTAATTTTGTGCAGACTTCGTTTGAAAAATTATAAAAATTCTTCATTTGTTATATGCACAATTCCAGTGAAGCAGTAGTTGGCAATGTAATTATTTGTTCTCAAGCTCCCTCCAACAATGCAAAGATAACAACTTTATTGGTACCCCATCGGGGAAATTTGCTTTTTTATAATATATACACATATATATACATACATATACATATACTATTCCTACTCAACAAATACTGAGGAAGAAATAATCAAAAGCACAATGGGGGAGAAGAAGAAAGAATGTGAGTTCAGTCTTGATACACTTAAAAGGGCGGGTCCTTTACGTCCTTCTTCGCCAACTGTCTCCTTTCCTCCAGCACATGTTGAGAGGATGCATGGAGTCAAGAAGAAACACCACACACACGTCCATATTTACCTCTGAGGCCACGGCAATCTTGTCGCAGAGATTGGGTCTGATCTAGACTGGAGATTTGAGAGGGGGTTGGGCTGTGCGTACTGGTAAGGGTCTCCCAGAGCTGTGTGAGGTACGCTGCTGGGGCCTGCCACTGAACTCGGAGACGGAGTAAATTGCTCTTCCTGTTCATGTTAACGCTGTTTAACTTGACAGCCCTGTCCTTCGTTTTGGTGGGTCTTTGTGAATTTAAAGTTTGAAGTCTGCAATTACCCTGCAGACACATACACTTCACTCTTTCATCTCGCAAGCATTTAGAATCACTCAAAAAATATATATAATATCTGGCACATTTAACTTGGTATATAGCGGCTTTGCTGCTATTTATAAGCTTGGCCACTAGATGTCAGCCAAATACTATAAGAAATCCTTAATCATGTCACTATCCATATTTTCATAACTGTTGTGGTTTCATATCCACCATCAGAATATTTGTCCTCAAAGAATAATTGCGCTAATGAAGGATTACATTTAAAAAGAAAAGAAAAGTACAACCTTATTCTAGTTACAGCCAGAAAACAAGGCACTATTTCACTGATGTATCAACCACTTTGCCCCAAGACGGGTCTCATGGGAAAGGGGCAAAGCTAGTGCTTGCAACAGAAAAGAATGTGGTTTCAGTGGTAATTTAGAAATTAATCTAATTCTGGATGAAAGCATAACATCAAACAAAAAAAAAAAGATTGCTGCTGTTATTTACTACAATTTACGGCCAGTGGCTGGATACAATAGTTTTAAATGCTTTTGGCTCAAGAGAATGCTTTGTGATATGTCAATGTCAAGTTAGCTAGACTGTTGCCTCAAGGCAATTTATACATATACATTTATACAAACATAAATGGACGTTTGGATCCACATGCATTACTTCTAATTATTGGGTCTGGAAGCTATACTGAAAGGCAAGGTAAAGTGTGGAAAATGAAAAACACAATAGGGATATTCCTGTCCTACTGAACCATTTAAAAGTGTGCACATAGTTTTTATATAGTGATTTAATAATTTATCCGCTATGCAATTAGTTATTATATTTTAAGATCCTGTACCACCTTATGTTAGAGGCAATGCAATAAGCCGTGTATGAAATTCTAAATCAGATTTTTTTATTTTTTTTTATCAAAAAACAGATTTTCCAAAAAGGATGCATAAATAAATGAATTTTAAATGACTACCAGGTATTGGAATAAGTAAAACACATACTACTCTTTTCACAGCTGCCACCAGCTGAATGGGCGGATGCTGATGGATGCTACTCCACAGCGAGGTCCGTATAGTCCCTGCTGCTCTCTGGGCGCCCACACCGGATGAAGCTGGTCCAATCCAAACCTTTGATGTGGATGACAGATCTCGAGCAGTCACAATATTCGAAGACAAAAAGAAAAAAATGCAGGATTTGTTTTTGTATCATATAATTTATTGGGATCCATGGCATAACAGAAAATGATACAATTTCATCTGGAAACGAATGCACAGAGCATTCTTATCATGACTCCGATAAAGTGGCACGGGAATAAAAGAGCCAAGTGACAGAATAAGATACTGTATAGAGAATAATACAGAGGTAAACTGTAGATCGAGAAATACATATTGAAGAAAAACTCATGGAGAGAGAAAATACCCAAGGCTACAGACACTGATGTCTTTAGATTCACATTACCATGTTTCTTTTTACACCTCACAATATATCAGCAGAGTCTTTGAGCAACACATACACGGCATCTTCACATCTATAGTATTCATATCCCCCTCCTGCCCAATGAGTCCATGGTTAACACAACGATCATGTCACGTTTTACTGTAACGTATCAAAGGCCCGCTCACTCTGCCAGTAGTGACGAGCACAGAGCGTCTTTAGTCATCGTGCCTGACAAAGAGCCGAGGTGAAACAGACATTCAGATCAAATCACAGAATAATAGACCGAGTGGCTACAATTTAAATGACATATGTTTATATTCAAACATTTCTCCCGTGCTGTGAACACACTTGATTCTTGTTAGGATGGACCACGTTTGAGATTTCAAGAAAACCGTGTTCATGCATTCTTGTGTTGGATCAAAATGCAGTGTTGGTTCAGGTTAAAGTCTTCCAAGGCGTCTAAGATCAAACTACACTGAATCCCTTACATCAATGGTCAGCCTGGCCGCCTAAAACTCATGTTCCCATACAAATAAACTGCATTTTTTCACAAATATGTTTCTAGTCAAAGTCTGCGTAGGAAGGAGATCAGGGCCAGGGGGTCAGGTTTGTTTGGACCAATATGTTGTTCCTACTATGGCGAAGACATAACACTCTAATTGGTTACTCGTACTCGTTCCCTTTGTTGGTTGCGTTGGTTAGGGTTAGACACGAGGAGTGAGGTTTGTGAGGCTGAGGGTAAGAATATTAGGGTGAGCCAATCAGAGTCCGGGTTTGGCCTTTGCTGTCATTCTGCATAACACTAAGCCATACAGTATGTGCTCGTGTTTATTGCAGGGAGATTGTGTTATTTCCGGAGCAATTGGGCCTTCGCAACAATGGGTGTCTGTTTGCAGGATAATGGGCTTTCGGTTTTGAGTAAGTGCTCCACCTGCCATGCAAGGGCAAAGTCCTCCACGTGGCCTTTGATTAAAAAGGAGCAACAGAAACTAACACAAAAGAACAGCATCTCCGTGTTGTAGAACACACACACACACACACACACACACACACACACACACACACACAGTGCACCTGTAGTTTGTGCCAGTACTGTTTTTGTAAGAGTCATATATGAATATGCAAAATGCATTTTATTTGCATGTTTTGAGATGTTTGAAGAGGGAAAAAAAAGAATATATTTCAAACGTAATCACAATATATTACTTTTTTTATAATCTAGTAGATTATGTTACTAATTACAACGATTGCCATGTAGCTTGTGAGCAGTAACTGACTGAGCTGGTGGCATGTACGTATATAATCCACAGAGTCACTGTCCACATCTGCAAAGGAAGTTCTCAGGTCCCTCGCTCACTGATATACAGATACAATACACGGCAGGGTAAAACACTCTGTGGCTTTAAGTGGGCTTGTAGGGTTTTCCTGGGCAACAATGTTTTCCTGGGCAACAATGGATATTATTATTATTATTATTAATATATGAAGAAGAAAAAAATTATTAATTTAGTTGTTTTTAAGATTGCATATGCTAAATGCTGAAGTCCCTTTGAAGTAACTGGATTCCTAGTTAAAATATATATATATATTTTTTTCATTCTTTTTTTAAATTTTTTTTATATATCCTGCTACCAGAAAGACGTAATGAAATCACATCCATAAAGTTCAGGATTTTTGCAGCACGTCAAGAGCCGGAAATATACTGGCTCTATCCCACCAAAAAGTCTATGTGACAGGTGCGTAGACAACATGCTTGTCTATATGAAATTTGCCTGATAATATGTTGCGACTGCAAACATCAGCATGTCGTTAAAGGCCTTAATTTTTTATGACGCATGCCTTAACAGCTCCAAAGGTGAATATATAGGCGCCTGAGGCAGCTGTCTGGGAAAAAGTATGGATGCATTTATTAATTTTTGACTGATTTAGATTGAAGCTTTATTCTATATGAGTTAATATTCTCCTACTTTTCCATTTCAATAAATTTCCACTCAGTGCCTTTTTATAATATCACAAATTAAGAATCTGGTTCACATTTTACATACTTGGTCAGTGGCCCTACGTGTTGAACTATGACGCTCCATGTACCCACTAGCATCAGTTTTCCATATGCAGAGCTGCCTCAAGTGGATGTAGTAGATTATGACGGGAATCTGCGGTGATTTATTTTAACGTACGTACCCAGGTTGATTTACATAACCGACTTAACTTACGTAATGTACGCAACATACTCAACTTACGTAACTTAGGTTACGTAACAAAAAAACGTATTTCAACCCAAACCATGACCTTTTCCCCTACCTTACCTCGTCGTTTGTTTGAATTCCCAACGTTAACCACGTGTTGAAGCCGGACTCCTTTGCACATAAAAAAGTGACATTAAAGGAGCACGAGTGCGTTAAAAGTGACACCAAGCTGCCTAATGTGACAAGTTGGGAGTGAGAACGTGTTGATGTACATATATATACATATATATATATATATATACATATATATATATATATATATATATATATATATACATATATAGCTTGAACTATCCCAGACTACAAAAATAATATACTGTAAATAAATCCTTGAATTGAGTGGTATTCCTCTTTAAATAATAACAATAATAATAACAATAATAATAATCTTTATTTATAGAGATATATAAATAGCTAGTCTACAATCTAAATAGTTGCCTCTGCACAGATAAAAAATAATATGCTGTATATACTGTACATCCAAAAATACAGTTTGTTCATTAAAGCTTTGCATGGACTATAAGTGACACGTGAATAGAAAGCACAGGCCGGGTGAGCGCTACATACTGCATAAGGAATATAAGTTGTTGTAACCTAGCGGACAGCATAGTGAATGTGATCATAGCTGCGGCCTATATACAAACACGGCACTGTAAGCATGTGACGCACACTAATGTGCAGTGCCGTGGAGAGAAACATGACCTGGATTATGAGAAAAAGGCTACTAAATATTTCAACTTGATACCCAGCACTTTGCTTTGGGACCTGGCAATAAGATCAGCACATCTATCCACTGTACATGGAGGCCACAGCAAGCCCCGAAACAGGACACTTTTTACCTGTGTTCCGCACAATCCGGTGTCCTTTTCTTTATCATTTGTCTGTTTCTTTTGGTTTCAGCTGAATAATTTCATCTTCAGTGCACTTGTCTTCCACTAAAAGCCCGGTGCATCTGTTCATGAAGCAACCGATTTCCACGAAAGCAGTTGGCTTGACTTTTGATTCCTGTCTGTCTTCCCATCCATCTGGCTAGCAGTTGATGTTTGTGGGCGGGATACATTTTATACATTTCTACTTCTATTTTTTTGGCAAAAAAAACACCAACAAAAAAAACATTATTTAAAAGGTTAAAGGGCCCTGAATAGTTCTCTATAGTTTTTTTAAAAAATATTTTCTGCAAATGTTTTATCTTTCAACACACACACACACTCGGGACATGTCACAGGCACGTGGAGGTATCACCAGGGTTACCAGCAGGAAAGGACCTGAATAAAGATTAACATTCTATACATAAAAGCCTCATGTGACATAAATAATCAGCCTAATCTACGCATGAGCATCCTTTAGTCTATTCGTACTTTAAAAACAGACAGATAGGATAAAACAGACGTCCTGTTGGGGATTGTCTTCTCATGTTACGGTCCCCACGAGTCACCTGAGTTCAGCTGCCAGTATGTGAACGCTACGGTGGCTGCTCACAGATCTCCTCAGTGGATGGAGGCTCCAGCAGCGTGTTCTTGTGGATTACATCCTCCAACGGCAGCCTGTTTGACTTTGAGCGCACTCGGTTATCCTCTGCAGGAGACAAAGTCTTCTCTTGCCTCTTTCCACGCAGGACTCGACACAGGAGGGGAAACATAAGCAGGGAGCGGCAATCAGGTCAAGTGGTCCGATTGGTCTGTCGCCTCGTCTACGTCGTCCTCCTCGACTCTCATTGGTTCAACCGCCCCAGAGGAGTGTTGTGACTGGCTGGAGCAGGACAGGCTGTGTGTGTCGTCGTCATCGTCTGCCATCACCGCCCTCCTCCCCGGCTGCCGTTGCGCCTCCTTCTCCGCCTCCTTCTCCGCCCTCTCCTCTTCCCCTTTCCACCCCCCCCCCCCCCCCCCTTTCCTCTGCTCCTCCACCGTCCACATGCTCTCGTCTTCGTCCTCCTTCCCCTGCACCTCCCTGTCAAAGTCTAGCAGCTCCTCCATCATCTCCTCGATCTCCATCTCTCCGTCCAGCTCCTCCTCCACCTCCGACCGGAGCTCACCCATGCTCTCGGTCCGGTTGGTGTCATCCGTCTCCTCCTCTTCCCCGAGCCCCCTGAGCCTCTCGGGGGGGTCGCTGGCCTGACTCTCTCCAAACTCCAGGATGGTGGGCAGGTTCCCCTGCTTGGGACAGCGCTTCCTCAGGCTGACCAGGAAGGGCTGCGGCAGGGAGAAGATGTCCACGTTGTTGCCCAGGTCAATCCACGTCACGCTAGGGAAACTGCCGGGATCCTAGGGTAGAAAATATCAACATACTGCATCAAAATATCATCATCATCATCAATTTATTTTAAGTAAGTTACTGCAAGGTAATGAAATCGCCGTCAAGACAATTGTCCACATTAAATACACGCCATGCAGAAAGAGGTTTTATCATCCAAGACAAATGGAGGTGAATGTTTGTGGCTGCAAGGCGCTGGTCTTAAGACAGCTCAGACTCTATTTACATTTTATTTTTTACATTATATCCATTGGTTTTTAACAATGGAAAGAACATACAGCCATAAATACATTGACATTTGTAAACACACTCAACTCCCCCCAATCTTCACATCAAATATTCAGGAAAAGGTAAAAAAATCTATATATATAATACAAAATAAAAACGTATCATGAATACAGAAAAATATACATAAAGAAAATAAGAAAAAACTAAATAAAAAAACTAATAATAATAATAAATAATATAATATATACAGTATATATAATATATATGGAATATAATATAAAGAGTTTCGCCTCAAGAGGTATCTCTGTAGCAGCTATACGTGAGACAAATGTGACTATATCTTTCCAGAACAACTTTGTTCTTTGGCATTCCCACAGTGGCAGAGTACCAACAGCTAAGACTGTATTAAAGTAACTAGAATATACTCAAATGATCTCAGCAAATTGAAAGTCAATGTCCCTTGGGGTCAAAGGCACCAACTACAAATCACAAAGTCCCCAGTTTGAGTCCAACATTTGCTGCATATCTTCATCTCTCACTGTCAGGACTACAACAAATGGAGGAAAATACTTGAGTCTTAATAGTTTAAATGACTGTGCCTACTAAAATGTGCCTAGTATTGTTGTCTGCTAGAGTGCCATTCTTGTTACTTTCACCTTTGGCGGTGCCAAAGAAAGACATTTTCATTCATTTCAGTTCCCCAGGAACCTTTCCTATTCGACCAAGACATTTTTGAACTAAATGTAGTTTCTCCAGCAGGAATTAAACAAGCAGCACAAATAAGCCCTCATTCTTTCCAATGGTGCAGGAACTACTGGGCTTTGGAGTTCTGAATGTTTGCGATTGTTCAAACAAACTTCTGTCCTGTATGTCTCCTTTACATTCATTCATGACATCCATTCAGACACCAGAGTCATGCAACAGTCAATACAAAACACAACACCATATCATGGTGTTGTGTTTTGTATTTTTCCCCCAGCGTGAAAAGTGCATCTCAAACATTGCCATTTTCGGTCCAATTTTTAGGCAAACAAAAAGATTTGCAACAGAAAGCAAGGGTGCTTATTAACAGGAGATACACTACTACTGATACTGCTATAATATAATAATATTTGACAAATATAGGAATTCAAAAGAGAAGTGTCTTGCTGACCTTCAGAGCGTCAGTCAGCTCCTTCAGAACAGCTCTGGTCAACCTGTTTCCGTTCAGTGCCAGGGTTTCCAGGTGTGGCAGGGCGGCCAGCGTGGGCAGGAGCAGGAGGAACGCCTCGTCGGTCAGCTCGGTGAAGCCCAGCTCCAGGCTGACCACGATGGACGCGTGCCGCTGGAGGTGTGCACACAGACGCTCCATGTCCCGGGCCGCCAGAGGAATACCGGACAGATCCAACGCCCCGCTGGACAGAGGGGCCGTCAGCACCGCCTTTAAACTGGAGATGGACACATGAACAAGTATTAGAGCCAATATGCTTTTAAGATTGTTGGTTCGTATGGAAGCAAATAGCTAACATCACACATTTTGCCACCTCCAAAAATCACATAAAAGTCAAACTTCACTTCACACTTTTCAAAGTTACAGCACGGCAACAAGGTGATGTTTCCGTTTCCATGTTTGCGTCCATTGGCTGTAATTTATTTTCTGTGACAAGCCCAGTACACAATGCATGAAACAATAGGTTGCTTTGCTAACTTCCCTCTAAATGTTACACCTTGAGTCAACACATATTTCCAACCGGTAATATCCATTCCATAAAATGTGTTTTTTTTGTCAGTAAATTTCGGTGCTGTAATGTCATGCGAATAGGATGTAGATCCGCCATGAGAGGAATAGTTTGACATTTTGGGAAATAGGCTTTCTTTCCGAGTATTAGATGAGGACATTAGTATCACTCTCATATCTGTCTGTTCAGCTAAGCTTATCACAAAGGCTGGAAACAGCTAGCCTGGCTCCGTCATCAGGCTCATGAGCATGTTTGTGTGGTATTGATCTTCTCATCTGACTTTGACAAGAAATTGTATTTCCTAAAATATCAAAGTAAAAAAACTTCCATGCGCCAAACTACGATGCTCCACGTACCCACTCTTGCACATACAGCGCTGCCTCTAGTGGCCGCAGCCATTATGACGAGAGTAAAGGAGGAAGTCAGGTGATGTAGCATAAAGAGCGACAATGTCCATGCAGGGAGGATGTTGAGGTGAATAGATGTTAGACCGCTGTTTGTGTCGTGTGTGGAACCACAACATTGTTAATGTTGACTGATTTTAACTTACGTATGTGAGCCTAAGTTAGCTAAATCTTCAGGTATATTAGCAACTTCACACCAAAATCTAAAAGCCCTGTGGTGAACCATACTGTGGCGGTAAAGAGTGAAAAAAAAAAAAAAAGCACACTGCGTGAGGTAATGTGCACAGAAATTATGCATTGTACCTGGCAGCTAATAGAAGCTACATAAACGCACACTTGAGAAACACAAACATGGCAGCGCTGAAGACAAACAGACACTCAGGGATTTAGGGCTTAAGAAAGTGAAGTTTGGGGAATGAAAAATGGCTGTTGAGCAATGAAACACTTAAAACTATGCTCTCCAACCACATAGTTCGAGCTAAAAATAAACCCAGTGGGGCGCCTGGATTTGGCACGGAATTAAGTGAGCGGAGCACAAAAGGACTGATCTGGGTTCTGGTCCATAAAAAAAAGAAAGAGATCCGAGATGAGAAGTTCTTTTTTTCTAGCTTACAATACTTGTGGACATGATGGCCAAGGTAGATTATCACCCACAAATAACCGTGATGCGAGTGAGTTTTGGACACACACACACACACACACACGCACAAAGCAGGCTACTTCGTTAAGGATTAAACCGCCAGCAGTAAATCTGCTTCTTCTATACCAGACAACTACGGACATTCATGGTTCCTCGAGGATGAATCCTAATGACTGTGGTGATCCTCTGACTGTTCTTCTACCGTCACCATGAGGCTGACATTTGTGGTTTCGAGTGAAATGTCTCGACAACTATTTGATTGATTGCCATGAAATTTGGTAGAGACATTCATGTTTCTCTCAGTATGAATTGTAACTTTGTGGGTTCTCTGACATTTTCATCTAGCTGCATCAACAAGTCAAAAAGTTTAATTTTGCACTTTATTTTCAGGGCTAAATTGCTAATGCTAGCATGTTTACTTGCTGAACTAAGATTCAGTGGTGGTTAACAGCATATCTGCTAAATATCAACATGTTAGCATTGTTATTATTGTTTGTTTGCAGCCTTTTCTTTTAAAAGTGTTGCTTTGGGCATTGTTGTGCCTCCATTAAAAATAGTAGAGCTGATAGGAAAATGTAAAGACTTTTTATTAACTAAAACGTCGACTAAAACTAGAATAAAACTATGAAGGACAAAAAGGACTAGAATGTGTTATGTGTGCACTGAGACACAGCTTGGGTTTACAAAGGGACACATTACTTACTCCACACTACCAGTGACTGTGGCCCATGTGACATCCTGTTAAAAGCACGTCTGGATCACTCTCATCTGGTTTATGCTCCTTTCACATAACTTTTGTGTTTTTCTATTAAGGACATTCCTCTCTGGGATGGGATTTGAAAAAGTCTCTCATGAACTACAGTCAGTGACCTCAAGAGACCTCAACATGTCGCTGCACTTTATTTAGCAACCACTTACAACTCCAGTTCAAATGTGAACAAAACTAGACCTCTGGCAAAAGAAGTCTAAAAATAGTCATAAATCCACATTTCTGTTTAAGTAGGTTCCAATAAATACCTCAAATTATTTATTTTCAAATTAAATCAAAGTGGGCTTTACAGACTGTACATGATACGACACCCTCTGTCCTCAGACCCTCGCACCGCACAAGGAAAAACTCCCTAAAAGAAACCCCACAATTAAAGGGGGAAATATGTTATAAACCTCAGGGAGAGACTGAGGAGGATCTCTCTCCCAGGACGGACAGACTGTAATAGGTGACGTGTGTGCAGAACAAACAACATAGTAAAAATACAACACAGACAATCAATGTGACAGAAATTATGATGTGATTGTGTATTAAAAAGATGGATCCAGGAGGATGTCAATAAAAAGCTCCAAAAAATAAATATATTAGCGTGAGCGTCAGGCAGGACCAGGGCAACAGGTGCAGCCACAATTCATGATCCAGAAGTAATCTTTAATAGTGGCAACCTGCCAGATGAGAGACACAGAAACTCCGGGGATGATGCCCCGGATGAAGAATTAGTAACATGCATTTAAGGGACATGAATGCATATCAATAGAGAGGGAGAGGAGGAGAGCGAGAAAGATAGGGAAAGGAGGAGAGGAGTCAGTTTTTCCCCGACAGTCTAAGCCTATAGCAGCATAACTAGGGGCTGGTCCAAGGTAAGCCTGAGCCAGCCCTAACTATAAGCTTTATCTATCAGGTCCCGTCCCGTTCGTTAGATGTTTTGTGTTGTGTTTGTACTTCCTGTTTTATTGTGTTAATTGCATGTTCCCTCTCATGTCTGTTGTTCTTACTTCTGGTCCTCAGCTGTCTCCACTCTGTTCGTTAGTGTCTCCACTCTGTTCGTTAGTGTCTCCACCTGTGTCTCGTTATCCCCTCTCACTTCCTGGTGTATATATTTTGTGTTGTTTGTTACGTGTTGCCAGTTCGTCTTCGTTCATTCATGTCGAGAGTTCCAACGTAGTTCCAGTTTCTCAAGTTCCTGTTGCCGTGACCTGACTCCGTCTTCGCCTGATCCCTACCTGTTTTGCCGCTACGCTGAGGACCTACCTGTGCATCGACCCTGTTTCTGTGACCCACCTCTGCCCTTGGACTTTCCCTGCATGTTCTGTATGTCCTGCTGTGTACCAGTGTATCTACTTTACCCAGTAAAGTATATTGTCATCATCATCGTTCTGATTCTGAGTCGTGCTATTGAGTCTCTCTCTCCGTGTGTACTGGTCGTACCGTTACATTAGTAAAGAGGAAAGTCTTTAGTCTGCTCTTAAATGTGGAGAGGGTGTCTGCCTCCCGAACACAGACTGGAAGCTGGTTCCACAGTAGAGGAGCTTGATAGCTGAAGGCTCTTTGTAAACTTGTTTTAAGCTGCTGCAAAGCACACCTTTTTATTCTCCAGTTGTTACTCGTAGTCATTTTTAATTACTAATTTAACATTGATTTATAGCAGCTTTAAATAAGGACATGATAATTACCTTAAGGTGCAGATAAATATTCCCATTAAAGAATAAATATGGTGATATTTAACACAATCCCAATCAAAACTAACAAGTTGACCCTACTAATAAGTATTAACTGTGTGTGCCTCATATATATTCAGTATCTGTACAGTCAGAAATGTATGAGATAGAAAAACGTAGTGCTGGTTTTGTTCTTTAGGGACAATAAGACAAATATAGAACATGAACAGAAGTACTCTTGGCTAACTGAGGCACAACACATGAAAAGGCAACATTTGTATGTCAATAACCATTGTACATAGTCCCTTACAAATATATAATCTGTATCATAATAACTGGTCCATTTTCTAAGGGTTGATCACCTGTTTCCCACACATATTTTGTATTATTTTCCTAACTGTTGTCCGGTTTCGGAACTTTAACCCTTTCACGGTAAGTTTTCAGCTCATGATAGTTAAATGTCACAATTTCATCGCCTAAAAATGTCTTGGATCATTGTTGGGTTGTACTTGGCTCCACCGTCTCGTGTCATTCCTGGTTCCAAAAAAATCAAGATGTCGACGGCCAAAACACCAAACTTTGAAACCGTAATCACAAACCAATGGGTGACGTCAAGGTGACTACGTCCACTTCTACAGTCTAGGAGTTGTTGTTTTTCACTAAAACTTTGCCACAAGTTGCACAAGCAAATGCAAATGATCTGACAAAAAAACCTCGAGCGGCTGATGAGGCTCTCACTGGGTAAGTAGTCTGAAACCACTTCCCACAGAGACCCTGGAGGTCTGTGGACCAACCCAACTCTACGCAGCAGCCCATTAGTGAAAGTGTGCTAATTAGTTAACAGTCTGGGGCAGCAATGCCCTCGGCTCTCCATGGTGGTTTGAGACCACTGACAGCTCATATTCCCCCCCCCCCCCCCAATGCTCTGGGTGTTTGTCTGCACTTTATAGAAAAAGAGGCGGACGTGATTCCACAAAAGTAAAATCGCACACATCTCGTCTGATGTGCCACACATGGGGAAATGTTTCTTTCCCATGTTTCACCCCTTCCCTCTCTTCATCCAGGCAATCTACCACTTTACTCCAGCCACACCCCACCCTCCTCAGTTTAAGGCAATAAACAACATTAGGCAAGAGTAGTTGTGTGCAAAAAAAAAGCAGATGAGACTGACAGAGCTCATGATGTATTTGGCTTCAGACCAGAATCCCACGCTACAGAGAGAGAGACCCTCCTCCCGAACTGAGGTCACCCACCCCTGTTTGGACAATAACCAGCAGGGAGGTGGGACAGAGGGCTGGGTACTGTATGTCATCTGAGGCATTCAGATGGGTCATCATTCATGGGTATAAACTGGGACTTGTTATTCTTTTTATATTATTTTTATACTTTGCAGATGATCATAAGTTGGTTGCTGTTGCTATGCCTGTCAGGCTTTCTATTGTAGCACAGCACGTCCGTCAATCTGAGAAAGAAAAATGTGCCTCGATAAAGCCATTTCTCACCAGTACAAAGAACAAAAACCTATCCAGACAGAGAATGTCTAAAGGACTAGCCCCGTTAGCATATCAAGCACATTATCATCTTCATCGTATCCTGCTGGGCGATCTCAAGCCATATACTGTCCTTTATTTGGTTGTTGAGGTAGTCGATTGTCGTACGTTATTGGGTGTTGAGAAGGGGACAGTCCATTATTCCAAAACACCAAAAGTCCGAAAATGGCATACGGCTACATATTATGCAGAGTGAATAATCTGTTCGAACAAATGATTTCATTGGTCAGAAATATATTTCTATCGGCAGAAATCGAAGCCTGTTTTTCCCCTGCACAAATGGAAATTGAATCCTCTTTTTTTAATGTTCACACACGTACACAGCGCACACAGAGAAACTTAGGACTGCATGAACCCATCCTAGCATTAGGAGCAGTGGGCAGCTATTATATTATCAGCGTCCGGGGAGCATTGTGGGGGTCCGGTGCCTTGCTCAAGGGCACCTCAGCAGTGCCCAGGAGGTGAACTGCTACATCTCAAAGTACTTTTTTATTTTATTAAATTTTTTAATGTTTCATTAAATGTCTCATGGGTGTGCAAGCGTTTTTTAAGAACCCACAAAATCAGTTTCTCATACATTTCTGTGCAAAAAATCTGTGCTTTTAATCTTCGCGTTGCGTAGTCTAAACGTGATCCTGGTAATGATCTCAAAATAAATTTGGATTTTTTTCAATAATTCCTTTTCTGGGAACATCTCTATAGAATTGAACCTAAACCTCTATCACGTCTTGTTGCTCATCACAGCCACACGTCTACCTGTGTTGTAATAAAAAATGTGGAGTGCCAGGCGGTTTGGAAGGAGACACCAGGGGAGGACTGGCAGGAACCGGGAAGTTTTAATTGATCTACCATTTTTTATGGGAACTGTATGAACTGTTCTTCAATGCAAACATCTCCAACTCACCTGTGGATTTACGCTGCAGTATATTTTACAACAATGCTCATAGTTGAAGCTAGACAGTGCGTAACATCACTCTAGTTAGAGACTACAGATGGAACGGACACATGCTGCGTTCAGATGGCTGCCAGGAGTCTTTTAACTGCCTAGCTGGCATTAATGACTTCAATACAACTTTGTTTCTGTGCGGTTACATGTCAGCTGGTTGAAAGTCGAAAGACAATGAAACATGATTAAAGGGGTTTATGTGATCTTTAAAGAGCTTCACACGGCTGTGACTTCAGAGTCGGCCTGCTCTGATCAGGCGAGCAGCAGAAAATACATTTAGTAGGAGGACTAACTGATGTGTAGGTGACTGTAATCCCACATGCAGTAGAGCAGAACTGAGCCGCATACTGGAGAAGTTGTAGTTGCCTCAACGTCTGGGCACAAAAGTGGCTGCAATACTTCTGAGAGCTTGTGGGAATCTATATGTGTGACAAGCCATCCTCGTTTCAGAGTTTTGTCAGCTTGTCCAGGGAAGCTGACAAAGGTGTTCATCCCTTCTAGCTAAAATGTTTGAGTGAGCTTCACGGAGGACAGTCTGTCCAATCAGAACTACTTGTAGGCAGAAAATCATGGCACGAATAAACGCATTATTTTTATCTTAAGAAAACAACTTTGGCAGAGGTCTGCACTATTTTCGAGCGCCTGTCGAGTTCACCTTGTTGTCACTTTTCTCCCTTTGTGTCTCTCTTTGGTAGGAACACAAAGTGTTCTGGTATGGCCGAACTGAGTCTGAGACTACGTCAGCATGCGTCCTACGTCCCTCCTTTTCTACCTGCGGTCATCCCTCGTCATTACCGTTCTTCAAGTTTTGCAAATCTGTGCACTTCATCTTCACCACAGCCCTGCAAACTGTCGGTTGGTTGGTTTGTGTACAACTCACAGAACTGGCCGTAAACAGGCAGGAGGTTGTGTGTCGCAAACTGCTGTAAAAACTCTAGTTGAGATCCTTAAACTCAAAACATATCGGCATATATCGGCATATCCGACAAGTCCTAATGGTTAAAATGCTACATTAAGAAAAAGGCCTTATTCAGAATATCCAAACGGAATATACTGTTAACATGACCCATATCTAATTCTGAATATTGTAATATTCAGAATAACGGTGGAACATTAGTGTGCATGCAAACGTAGTCAGTGAAAGCGTCAGAGAGCATGCAAGTGTGGTCGGAAGCTACTTGCATCATGAAGAAACAGTAACTGCTGTGTTATACTGGAGGGAAAAGATGGAACAGAAATGATCAGAATCATCCAGGCCCAATGTCTTCATGCTGATAGTCTGATGACCTACGCTCCTCTAATTATCACATTGGCGAATAATATCCTGTGAGTCATGAACTACTCCTCCAGTTATCCCCAGATATGTAGTCTGTACGAAGCCACGGGGAACTCGTCACAGCGAGACGTTTCGTATCACATCTCTGAAAATGGCACTTTTGTCTCAGCTCTTCTTGGGTGTGTCACCAGGAGGCTTAACTAGCTCCATCCTTCTCTGTGTCTGTGTGTTGTCAGACTGCATTTCTGTACCTGTACCTCTACATATGAGCCATCCAGCCATATATATCCACACCGCTCTCCCCTCTCTGCTGCCTGATCTCTTCCTCCTCCTCCCACTTGTTTCCTGAAACAGACTCACGAGGTCAATCTAGGTGAAAGTGACTACGTGCCACCGGCTGCATCCTCTTCACACATAGAATGTCCATAAATGAAGGTGGGGGAGAAGAATATGGCTTCAAATGCTGTCCTTATTCCTCCTCTCCCTGCCTGCCTGTGTTTCTGTCTCGCCCCAAAGATCATTTATCACCCAGTCAACTGGTGTGTGTGCACACCGAAGACGGCGGATCTCCTTGTGCCTCCTCCTTCCTCCTGTCCTGTTCTGTGACAGACAAGGTGAGAAAACACCTCCTCCCTCTCCTCCTGTGCAACAAACTTTATACAGGTAGCATGGAGGGTGTGAGCGGTTATGTTTGTCTGCCTGACTGTCGACCCCCAGTAGACGAGCAGGAGGAACATTCCATGTGAGATGCAGGACTTCTCTCTGTATGCATGGACAGCTGTCAACAATGAAACCAATTCTGGATGTTGGTGAAACAGCTTCAGAATTCAATAAATAACATTTTACTGTATCTTTGTAAAGTGTAATTGTCAGTAGCGTTTGATAACAATTTTGATTGATGTCATTTTGTGTTAGTATAAAATGGTTAAGTATGTTGATCTCTTCTACAATAGCTGAGAAAACAGCATCAAGGCTGCAACTAACGAATATTTCCATTATCGATTAATGTGCCAAATTATTTTCTCTATTAAACAATCAGTCATAATGTTCCGGCATTTCTAGTCGATCAACTAATTGATAATCAAATAATGGTTGCAGCTTTAAACAGTAGAATATAAAGAATATTATATACTGTATACAATTAGTTTGTAGTTTGGAATTAGGGCGCCGTCATCTTGTGCTGATGTTTTTCTGCCCCCCTAGTGGTCAACAATAGTTGAATTCATCTTTAAGTGCAGCATACTCTGAGCAAGCAGCAACCAGCAGGTCTGAAAAGTGAAACCAAGTTTAAGTGTCTTAAAGGAGGATTCTTTCTAATGGCAAGAAGGGGGCGACTCCATTTGTTGCAAAAATAAGTCTGATTGTATAGAAGTCTATGAGAAAATGACCCTACTTCTCACTTTTACCTCAGCAAACACTTTCCTAATGACTTTATGGTCTCAAGTCTTCTGATGGTCCCTCTTAGGTTAGAAGACACGTATGCTTTAGGGCGTGGCTACCTTGTGATTGAGAGGTCGCTACCACGTTGTGTGTTTTTTCATCTTGGATCTTTAACCCTTTCCCAGGTTGTTTTTCACTTCATGAAAGTTATTTTGTAACATTTTGGTCACTTAAAAATGTCTTATTCAACATTAGGTTGCACTTAGCTCCACCCTGTCGTGTCACTTCTGGTTCCAAAAAACCAAGATGTCGAGGGTCAAAATGACAAACTCAAGGCGATAGTCCACAAACCAGTGGGCGACGTTACGATAGCTACGTCCACTTGGTTTATACTGTCTATGACTCGGAGCTGTTCCCACCAATAGAGCACCTGACCAGAAGCAGGAGACTGAGCCACTTTATTCATAGTAACATAAAACCTGTGTAAAAACGTTACATTTACATTTTACACCAAACTTCTATGTTAAAGAAAATTATTTCCGACGCTGTCTAAATCGTCATCTTTTAGCTGAATAATTTGAAGATTTGAAAAAATAGTTGGCTTCTATTTAGTTATTCAGCTACAAAATACAGCAGGAACAATCAAGAGTGACTCTGTACAATGTGTCTTTATCTGTGTCAGGCAGCAGCGCAGCTCAGTGGGTAATACCATTATTCACACAGCTACAAGAGGTCACTGGTCCACTGGGAATAAATATGAGTCACACTGAGGCACAAACAAATGACGGTGTTGTGTTGAGGAGGAGGCTGGAGATGGCAAACCATCAGTCCTTCTTTATCTTATTCAAATGGTCCTTATGAATTCATATTCCACCATGCCAATGCATTCAAAGTAGATGAGTGATGTGGCCCGATGTCACCGTTACAGCAGGGAGCTTTACATCTTGGACAAATACAGCAAAGGTTACATTTGAATTTATTTTCTTCCCCGCAATACTTAATATGACTCCTGCATATGAGTCTTGCATAATGCAAGAATGATAGTTTTTCGAAAGAGGCATAAGAGCAGACAGCCCTCAGTTGTTCAGTTGTACATGTTGAAGCGAGAAGGCAGCGGTGGGATTAAACACATCTGTTGACAGTTATTTTTATTTATTTTTCTAAGCCCTGTATGAGCAGATCATTCAAACTGATCAAAAGCGTAATCCACCGAAATCACCTCTTCTACGGAATCTTTCCTCACGGTCGCAATCTCATATATTTTTAAAAACGGGTGTTTTTATTGTTGTCGTTGTTCTCCTCAGTGTGCTATGAACACATTTATTGTAAAGCCAGCAACAGCCTGAGGGTAACTACGCTGCTCAGAGAGGGAAGGCACAAGTGTATAATTGGTGGGGGGGAGAATTATCCAGAGGACGCGTCAGAGGAAAGAGAAAAAAGATGCGGATTAAAATTTGAAAAAGGAAGAGGAAGAAAATAAATCCAAGTGCTTTTGAAGTGCACTTGGATTTACCTTCCAGTATGTAAGTTATAGCCTGCATTAGTATTTGAAGATTGAAGTTTCCCCACTCCAACTCATTTTGAAAACTGCGAGCGGTGTGTTCTCAAAACAGACGTACATGTCTTCAAGTGAAGCCAAAGAAGAGGGACTGAAAACTTGAGGATGAATATTCATTCAGCTGCTTCTGTTATGCACAACAATACAGGTCTACTTGCTCTGCGGATGTCAGGCCAGAAGGAGAAAAAGGGCTCTCGCACTGAAGGAAGTAGCAAGACACATATTAAAAAACACAGGAAACAAATCAAATGGGCAATGATAGACATAGAGAGGGATTTACAGTGATAACTAGAAAAGTGCACCCAGTAGAGTGCAGAGAATTGCTAGGTGTGTATCTCTCTCCCTGGTCATTGGCTGTTATTCCCACAGCGTTCACCTCCCCTTCCACTATCTATTTCGCAAGGGCATGTCAGTGTTTGAGCCACGACGGAGACCAAAATGTGGCCTGCAACAGCAAAATAATCTTCATATATATTATTCATAATTTTTTTCCCCTCAGACTGGCATTTAAACATGTCTTTGTTCACATTGTTTAGGCCAAATGACATGCTGCATGCTCGTGTGGAGCTGTATGCCTGCCTTAGAAAGTGGAAAAGCTGATTTGATGTTTGTATATCAACCAGAAACCACAGACATGAACCCAACATCATCATCTTTACGTCCTTTGTGAAACTTCCTGCACACTACCTAAACACCGGCAAACAGCACACAGACAAAGTGAGGAACTAGCCGGTAAACATAATGGAGCATTACGTAGCTAAAGATGAGGAATTATGTATTTTCCTCAGGAGTTGGTGGCGAGTAAAACAGAGCTAAAAGGCATAAACATACATGAATGTGAATGTTGCTCGGTCTTAGCTGGATGTGTAAATAGGCAACTATATGCTAACATGACAACCATATCAACTTAAATATAATATAATGCTGTCAATGCTGTGTTTACAACTTGTTTCTGCTGCCCCCAGGTGGTCAATTATTGTAGGTTGTTTTAACGCTGTCATTGGAGGGTTTGGATACAAAATGTTTACATCGAAAGACAAGTTGCGGGGCTACGCAGGGAAGCCAACCGGCCGCGCCATTGGCCATTGACAGCCAGCTCTCTTTTATGAGGATGCTCTGCAGTAGCTTCTACTTTCCACAGTCAAGGTGTTTCCGCTGCTGTGCGTCAGTAGGCAGTCGTTAAGCTTCCACTGCCTCGCCATGCTCTCATCAACCAAGCTGACCAGCGTAAGGAAACCCTTGTAGGAGGTTCACAACAAAAGCAGCAGGGTACTGGCTGGAAAATCAATGACTGATTCTCTGTCTGACAGATTCGGGGAAATCATGCAGGTTCTTAATATGTTGCTGAAAAGTGTCTTTAGGTTGTGATAATATCGAATGTTTGCTGAGTATCAGCCATCAGCTGCTTCACATTGAAATGGTGGCTCATGCTGGTGAGACCCTGTATTCACCTGAACAGGCTCCTTAATTCTTCATGTCCCACACAGACACAAAAGTGTAAATATATTTCAGGGCTAATATCCTAAGCTTGGTTAGGCAGACAGTAAGAGAAGGAAAATAACAATAATAATAATAATAATTATTATTATTATTATTCACGGAGATCATTAGTCGTGTGTGTGTTTGTGTGTGTGTGTGTGTGTGTGTGTGTGTGTGTGTTATGAGTTTCCATGGCAAACAATGTTGTGGTCAAGCAAAACCTCAGCAAGACCTTATCATTTCCCTTCCAACCTCATGAAAATGAAACGAGGCATTTAGAAAGATAGATGATGCAAGACCCAGAGGCGGCAGGCAGGCAGGCAGACAGACAGACAGACAGACAGACAGACAGGCAGGCAGGCAGGCAGGCAGACAGGCAGGCAGGCAGGCAGGCAGGCAGGCAGACAGACAGACTTGTCTCCAACTGCTTCTCCGTCTCCTGTCTCGCTCCTTATACCCAGAATACGACTTCAATCAAACACAGCTGATAGGAAAATAAAGCACATTTCTTCTTCAGGAGAAATGTCTCATCCTCCTGCTGCTAAATGTGACCCTGCCCTGAGAATATATGCTGTCACATTGCTTACCTCACACTTTTCTCTGCAGGGGTCTCAGACCTCTGTTGTAAAGCAGAGCGGAGACATTCAGCTGTGCAGCTGCCTCATTTCCAACCAGCGAGTGGGCTTGTTGAGCACACTGAAGGGAGCCGTTCTAAATCAGCCAGACAACGGACAGTAAACCTTGTTAATCCTGCTTTGTCTCCATGATTCACAGCCACAACTACTCTGGTTGAATAGACAACAGCAAGGTGCAGGCCAGTTGATTAACATGTGATATATGCTCCTTAAGTGTCTTTGTCTGATTTTGATCACCGTGATCTCAGGACAAAGTTCGAATCAGATCCGGAGCTACCGGGCCCAGCTGGGTCTGACCACGCCCCCTTCTCTGTCCAACACACTCTCAGGGATGTGAGACTTCAATCTGGGAGTTTGAGAGCAAATGGAGAGTATTATTATTTTTGTTTTTTATGTCTTCAGCCAAAGGACACAAATTATACTGAAATGCTGTTTGTTTTGCAGAAGACAGCAATTCATCCTGCAGGGGTTCACAGCGTGGGGGTCGTCAAAACTTCACAGGGGGGTCGCAAGGCCTTCCTTATTTTAAGGGTTGTTAGAAACCTTGTCATTTATTTTTAAATGTATCTCTGGATTTCATTCATTTCTGTGAAGAAAACTAAATGAAATTGTTATTTTTTAAGTTTTGATTATTATTTAAGATATACACTTCTTTTATTTCTCTGGGGATAAGGGCACAGTGAAGAACACAAGCTGCTGTGTTCACAGAGCCTCCCCCTCTGCCAAACAGCCAACAGAACTACAGCCAAGCGCCAGAACCAAGTAGACACTGAATTAGTCAAAAAAGAATGTATGATTGGTTAAAAAAAAAAAAAAAAAAAAAAAAGTTAAAAGTTTAAAAAGAGATTTTAAAAAGACAAACAAAATGTAATAAAATTTCCTAAAAAATAACAGGAAATTTGAAAATTCGTAACCTGATGCAATATTAACAGGAAATAATCTGCTCAAAATACATCGAAATCGCTCGTTTTACATAATCTAGGAAGTATTTGCATACTAGTAAGCAAGTTAGCTATTTAGTCATTTCCACCTTCTGCATCGTTTTCTTTATTCTTCCAAAAACAGATATAAGTCAATGTTTCTGGGGAGTGCACAACTTTCTGAAAAGGAGATGCTATTGAGTCCAAGAGGATGTGGTTCTGCAACACAGAGATGATCCCAGACACACATCCTAAAGTCAAACTGAAATTTGAACAAACTTTAAAGAAAATACTGATTTTAGGAGTTTGTCCGAGTGGACATTTCCCTCAGTGGCTCGAATGGCATTCATTGCATGCTTAAAAAGTAACAATTCTGATTTATTAAAGGTGCCTGGATTGATTGAGTGCAACTGAAGGTGGACACTAGGGCTGTCTATTATTTATTTTTTCCGAAATCAAGTTCAGCGTTTTCACAGTCAAAGAGTATTCATTCGAAACAAATCGAATGTATGTAATCCAAATTCTCTGTTATGTTTTGGATAGTTGTAATTGCGTATTACCCTGTGAGAGAGAGAGAGAGAGAGAGAGAGAGAGAGAGGTACAAATACACTCGTCTATTTAAAGCACTCATTGCTGACAAAAGAACGTCACGAGTGATGAGATGACGGACATCATCGCTCCTGTGGAAGCTTTCGTGCCCTTATGATTCGATCAGGTTTGGATGACTCATGCAGCCCCAGTATTCTCTCCCGGTTTATGTTTGTTTTTGACTTCACAAATACATTGCTAATCAAAGTCCACGCAGGGAGGCGGTCGGGGTGGACGGGTCCAACAAAGACAGAACTTTCACCCAGGAGAGCGCTGTTTGTGTCCCGTGGGAGGCAAAAAGTCAATGGTTTTGGTCTCTACAGCTAATTTCCCGATTGATGAAATCTGTACGTCAGGTACATTTTCCAAGTGTGTGCGTGTGTGTGTGTGTGTAGGGAGGGCATTAATGGCGTGTGTTCCTTGCAAAAAAGATAATACAATCTCATATGTTCTGAGACTCCTCCGCCGGATCATTGTGGCTGCAGTTCATGACAGCCTGAAGTGCCGACTGCAGCTCCGCGTTGATTAAATCTCATCCACCAGTCCAGAATTAGTTAAGACAATTACCAAAATCATTTCCGTTTCCATCCCCAGCTATCGTTTGATCCCATTAGAGGTGATGCCCTGCTTTTACAGCAATTGCTTGAGCTCGCCATTCAATGAAACAAAAGCAACCTATCATTTGTGTTGACTGTGAAGGCACTCACACAAAGCCAAACACACTCATTGGGGATCCAATCTTATGGCCGTATTGAATTGTTATTTCCCCCTCTACACTCGTGCATTTGTCTGCAAACAGTTTGAAGAGGAGGAGACACCTGGTGTTCATGCTAACAGCTGAGGAGAATAGATTTTCATTTCCTACTGATCCTGCTTTCACACATCAGTGGGAATCCTTTCTCCAAACGTGTCCTTTAGAATTAAACTGAAAATGGTGCTTATGGACACAAATGTGTTTGTATTGTAACTATTTTCCATGTTGTTACTGATAGAAAAACTCACCTTTTTCAGTGCCTGTGAACATACATCTGGGTATCTGGACCAAGCCACAAACTGCGAAATAAGACAACCCTGTGGGCTGTCTGGGTCAGAAAAGATTTGATTCAACAAGCCTTTGATGAGCCCTTCCTATGTTCTGGCATTTTTGTCTACATATATTTTTGAATGTGACACATGAGACGAGTTGAGCTCAACAGGGGTTCAGGTGAGGCCCGCATCCTCTCTCTGATGTCAGCATACCATTACGTTTAATTCAGTACACGTTGCCGCCTGTTAGTACCTGGTGTAGCCGTAAGCCTCAGAGTTCTCCACCAATTCATCATTGAACTCCTACAACATTGTTGGACTCACGATGGAGACTGTAAAGAAAAAGGATGAGAATTGACGATGCAAAACCAGAGATATAGTCTTTTTTATTCCACGCGTCCTCTTTCTTACATTGCCCCCAATGCAACATCCGAATCTCGGTTGTAGATGTGTGGAGGTGGTGTGTTATGGTAGTAGCAGAGCAGGTAGCCTGGAGCTGCTAGCTTCAAGGGGTGTCCCCGATTAAGAATATACATATTCGAATCTGATTGGTCAAGTCTTGCCTATCGTCGACTGATCTCCGAATCGTGTTTTTTCGAAGGTTTTTCCTTTTTAAATACATTTTTGAGTAAAAAAAAAAAAAAAAAAAAAAAGTGCATCTGTGGAAGGTGTTTTATATTTACAGATGACACATTTACACACAGATAGTAGATCTGTTCACACAAACAGTATTGAGACACATCTCCATAACAGACGGAAGGGAAACGACTGCGCTGACTTCTTATGCTCCAATTAATGAATATAATATAAAATAAATCAATCTTCAAGATGCTTCTCTGCTGGTCGCGTCAATTTGGCGACTCAGTCTACATGGTGATTTACTCACGCACATCAAAGACAATTCACATTTCAATTCTTTATACTTTTCCACACTAATTGGTGGATTTCCCCTTTAATTATTTCAGTAAAAAGTAACAACCACAGTCTATGGTAAAGTAATCTGTATACGACCAAAACCAAGCACTTCATTCTCTGCTCCCCTAGACATTACTACATTATATCTTTACAGAGCAAATAGTTGTTTGTTGCTTTATTGATATTCTGAATATTGTTTATAGAACATTAAAGGAGGCAGATGCTTCAGCTTCACTGGAACTGCAAGTTGAACGCAGTGTTTTGCGTGCGTAAAGTATTTAATATTGAGAACAGCTGTCTGAAGTTTGAAGATAATTCTTTGCCGGCTGTGCTCCACAGAGCAGGAGACGCTTTTCAGGACCGAATTGGAAACTGTGTAATACTGCAGTATATGTCAAATCCATCCGAATCACCATTTTCATTTGGCTGCAGAGCGTCAAAACAAGGTTTCCGCATAATGCAGGTGCAAAGTGCAAAAGAGGAGAGAAAGCAAACTGCGATGCAAAGTATTCACTTTACACACAAAATGACATCCACAGCTCACATAGAAAAACTTCAGATACCACATTTAGTTGCGTGATCGGTACTGGAAGTCATACTGAAAGCCAGACAATTTAATGCAACTAAAAATACAATTCAGGCAGTAATGTATGCATAAAGACGGTGACTGTTTGATAGTGAGAGGGAGACAAAAAGGCAAAGAGAGACACTGTAGGTGGCACGGAAGGAAGCGATTTCATCTCCAACTGTGTCTGTGTGACGGCGAGAAAATAAAAGAGCGGAGACATCAGTGGATTTTTCCATGGCACCCAAAGGGGCAGCAGATGATGACACATTGGTGACACACTGGGACGTTAACAAAAACAGAAGACATACTGTACCACAGCCACACACACACAGAGACACTCAGAGACACTCACCAGGCCTGAGGTTTCCTCTTGAGCAGGCCCTGTCTCCTCCACTGAGAGTGGGGGCTGAGATGGTAGGTCAGCTGGCGACAAACCTTCTCCATCGCCCCAAGAGAGTCGCCCTCCTGTTGGACACACAGGGATAGAGACGCAAACAGCTCCATTACACGGGGATGTCAGGTGATGAGAAAAACACGCTTCTGTTGGAGGATTCACCAGTGCAGCAGAAAATCCATTCCTTTCTGTGTTGTCTGGGAAAGAATCATTACAGGTGTGTGGTTGAGTTCAAAATGGAGGCCGAGTTCGAAGATGGGTGTGGTCCGAGCAAGTACGGGAAGAGGCCATTGACCCTAACCTTACTTTACTCCCCGATTTGGCATTGTGGTTGGTGTGATCTGCAAGATGGCTTTATTGTAAAATCACTCTTTGAAATGATATCTCTTGACTTTGCACAGTGTTTATTGTTATGCACCAAATCACCAAGACAAATTCCTTGTATGTGCAAACCTAAGTGGCAATGAATATAATCTGTTTCTGACTAAATTGAAAGCAGTCATCTGTCATCACAGTTGACAGTGTGTTATAGTGTATACAGTGACATGTATTTTGCATGCAGGTATTTATGGTACAGGGTTTTGACGCCGTCAGTCAAAAGCTTTACAGTAAACAATTTGCAGAGTTAGAGGGGGAAATGGATGAGGGGGAGGGGGGGTGTCACGTTGGACACGACATCATGACAGAATAACACAGAGCAGTGAAGTGTTACAGCAGCAACATACAGGAGGGGATATCATCAAAGGATGTGAGGATCAATGGAGCAAAGAATTAGCCAACAGAAAGTTTTTTTGATTTGAAAGACACACAGATAAAGTACACACACACACAAACAAACGCGCACACACACACGCACACGCACACGGTGAAGCTGGGGAATTCACCGCTACATGCTGCATTGATTGGCTGCCTCCATAATCACCCTCTATTTGCTGCCTAGTATGCCACACTTTGTGCCCAGTGTTTTCGTCTGCTCGTGCTCCATGCAGTGCACTTAAACACGATTAAACATGATGTGAAAAATGTTCTGTACAAAGCATATGCACACGACATTCCCCACAGTTAAGTTATCCTCATAGTTATCCTATGGTGAAGGGAAGAAGTGACATCAACGAAGACGTTCAGTTCCCTAAACTGTGAACTAACACATTGTTGTTAACGTCAGTCAGTGTGTGTGTGTGTGTGTGTGTGTATGTATTTTTTTCTTGGTAAAATACTGAAGGGCAGAAGTTGGATAGTAAAGCAGAAAAACAATCTTCTAGCCGACAGCATTTGTTAAAGTGAATGAATTGATACCCGGAGGGAAGCGGAGATAGAGTGCTGCCACCGCCTCGGCTGCCAAACGAATTTCTCATTTTTCCATTGAAATGAAGCGATAATGATTGCCGTAGAGAAACTGCAGAAGATGTTCCTGCAAATGTGTCTGTGTGGCCCGCCGTTTCAAAGCAGTTGAGGACACATCGTATTTATTGTGTAAATTTCGCACTTTGACAATCAGGGTGAAAGAACTCATTTTCAAAATTGTTCATATTCTCACTTACTTGTCTCAGTGCTCTGCTAACTTTTCTCTCTCTTTCACTCTCTCTCTCTCTCTATATATATATATATATATATATATATTCATATATATTTATAAATTTGATACAGATTTGATTTATAATAGTGCCTCAAATGACTTGAGTGAAATGTGAAAGTGATCGATTGCGGAGACAAACTCACACAGAACATTTCTTTTCAATTGTGACCGGCATGAACCAAGTTGCATTTAAAATAGAAAGCATAGAATAAGGTGAAGCTCCTGATGCACAGGCCTTTTTCTTATGACACTCTTACTTCTTGCAGCAGGAAAATCACATCTCCGCAATTCTCTGTACATGAAGCACACTGTATCCAAAGGTCTCTGCACACGATTCATATCCAACACATTTGACAGAACCTTACTGTAAATCCAGTTGCTATATTTTTATTTGTATTATGATAACTGAAGTACCTGATTCATCTTGTTCTGTTTCCTTTCTTTCTTTTTCATTTTCCTCACACGTGCACTCAAAAGCAAAAGGCGTGTTTACATGTAGGCTGCTTGGTGAGTTCTGTTTCTTATTCTCATGCCATGAAAAGCTTTCTGCTGTTTCACAGTTCCAGTTTCCCTTACAGGGTTGAGAAAGTCCTGTAAATCCTGGTCTGATGAAAAACTTTTACAGGACATGAAATATGCATGAATCTCAAGCTAAAAATACAATGTTCTTGTTGCAGAAACATTTACATTTTAAGGTTTTCCCTAGACAGAGCTGTATATATAGCTATATATATTATATTATATTAAATATATGATTGTATGATTGGAATATCGAGTTTGCACCACACTTTAGGGGTCAACATCTAAGCAATAACTGCTATTTTAACAATATTTTTTATTATTTATTTTTTTTACATTTGAGAGCTAAATGGCTGTGGTTATCATCGGTGTAGTCTCCGTTGAGGCGTATCGATGTTGTGTTTTGTACCGACACTCTTGGCAACGTACAGTAAAGAGAGGTCTCATCACGTCAATAAAGCTTCTTGAGTTGCATTGTGTTGAAGTGAATGAGAAAGCGCTGGGGTCGATGAGAACAGCAGCTGCAGCATCCGGCCGGAGCCTCGTGGCTTCGCCGTGGCCTTTTCTACATGTCACTGCATCCAGCTCTCACTAGCTCTCATCTCTTTCCCTCTCTTCTTCTCCTTTGTCTCTTCCCCTCTGTTGTCCTGCCTGTCTCTCTCTTCCTCCCCTCGTCCCCCACGTTACATTATTGATACAGAACACATCTATGAATCTTTCTGGTCTCCAGAGAACCGATGACCTCTCCTCTGTCTCCATCTCTCTGTCTTATTTATCCTTCTGCTTCATCTCTGTTCACTCCCCTTAGGCCTGCTGATGAATTATTTTACACAGTACAAATGGAACCGTTACTTTAGTCCTATTTTTCACGGCATGCTCTGGTAAATTACGGCAAAACTGTTCCTCCACTCTGCAGATTAATTGTTTGGACAACTGGACCGTGCAGGGGAAGACCTGGCAGACAGCGGAGTCAGAATCATGGCTGGATCTGAGATCTCACTTGACGAGCTCTACAGGGTCGTAGACACCACGCAGGACATGGTTTCTGCTGTGTTTGGAGAGATTGTGGGTTGGTCGGGAGTCACCTTCGACAACTGAAAGTTACATAGGGGTGGGACTTTTTAAAAGCAGTGTTTGTTGCACTCCACCCGTTTCAAATGGTATCAGCCCATTAAAATGCTGTTATCAGTTATCATCACTACCATTATAAAGCATCAGATTGACAAAATGGACAAGCTGCATCTACCAGCATGTTGTGAAACGGTCACAGTTTTAAACACGAGGTTAGCTTTGTGAACGGAAACCAAACTATTTGGTTAGGTTTAGGAAAATATCATGGTTTGGGCTATAAGTATTGTTGGTCACGTTAAGTACGGTAAGATAACCTACGTTAATTAAGTCTTCTGGTTTCACACGGGACATGAACAACGGTCGCCGGGTTTGTTTGACGTACGCCTACGTCACTTGGCTTCGTCCTTTACTTCTGTCATAATTAGCCTACAGCGGCTATTAGAGGTCGCAGCCTGACAATTTTTTAAACCTCCCTACAGTGATCCAGCTTACCAATAGATGGAAACGGCCTACTGAGCCAATAAGAAGTTAGAGTGGTGCCATACCACTATGCTCCCAATGACGACTGATAACAGCCATTTATTCGGCTGATCATATTCAAAGTGGTTGTGCACTCAATGCTGTTGGACCAAGCAAATTAAATATAAACAAAATATTCTGTATTAACTTAAAAACTTAAATCCTCACGTACAAAATTAACATTTACAAAAACTGTAACTGTCGACCAAAACAAAAAAAACTTCACAAAACGTATGAATCAATGTATAATAATTTTTTTTTTAAAAAGTATACAATGATATAAAAGACGAATGAATAGACAGGTAGCTGTATCAAAAGGTAAACAAAGTAAATTACATTAGCTAAGCTAACAATGGATGAAAACAACTCCTGCAACTTAATTATCCAAAAATGTAAATTTATGAGCCACGCTCAATAGCGCAGCAAGCTATTCACATTTTTTAAGGAAAGCGAGCACACAGCTAACCGTGCTAGCAAGAAAAGAAAGCAGTAAATTAGCATTGAATTTTGGTATATTATGATGAAAATATTAGTGTTTGGAACACACTGAGCAGCGGACATGTGGATTATGCTGCAGGAGGGGTTTGTGAAGTTTCTATGGACACTTTATGGATGCTATCAAGCTCCTCTACTGTGGAACCAGCTCCCAGTGTGTGTTCAAGAGGCAGACACCCTCCCCACATTTAAGAGCAGACTAAAGACTTTCCTCTTTGATAAAGCTTATAGTTAGGGCCGGCTCAGGTTTGACTTGGACTAGCCCCTAGTTATGCTGCTATAGGCTTAGACTGTCGGGGGACTCACTCCTCTCCTCCTTTCCCTATCTTTCTCGCTCTCTTCCTCTCCCTCTCTATTTATATGCATCCATGTCCCTTAAATGCAGGTTACTAACTCTTCATCCGGGGCATCATCCCTGGAGTTTCTGTGTCTCTCATTTGGCAGGTTGCTACTATTAAAGGTTAAGTCTGGATCATGAATCGTGGCTGCACCTGTTGCCCTGGTCCTGCCTGACACCAGGAGCCTTTATTAACATCCCCCTGGATCCATCTTTTTTATATACGATCGTATCAAGTTTTCTGTCGCATAGATTGTCTATGCTGTATTTTTAACTATGTTGTTTATTCTGTACACACACGTCACCTATTGCACGTCTGTCCGTCCTGGGAGAGGGATCCTCCTCAGTCTCTCCCTGAGGTTTCTTCCATATTTCCCCCTTTAATTGTGGGGTTTCTTTTAGGGAGTTTTTCCTTGTGCGGTGCGAGGGTCTGAGGACAGAGGGGGTCGTATCCTGTACAGTCTGTAAAGCCCA
>CALSCE010009408.1:2181019-2200701 GCA_943593645.1 Bovichtus variegatus | reverse complement strand
TATGTATATATATATATGTGTATATGTATGTATATATATATATGTGTGTATGTATGTATATATGTGTGTGTATATGTATGTATGTGTATATGTGTATACAGTATGTATGTATATATATGTGTATATATATACTTCATTGCTTAATGCGTGCTCATTAGGAAAAAAAATGATGTTTTTCTCTTTTGCACATTCTTGTTTGTGTTTTCATCATATTGAAAAACAACGGCAGCATTTGAGACATAATTGTCACAAGCAAACAAACAACTCAAATTCAACCTGTATTGCGGCTGTAAAGACTGCACCTGGAACACAAACTTTTTTTGGAACCAGGAATGACATTTCCTCTGTTCAAAATGTAACGTGACGTAAGACACAGACTAACACATTGTTTGTTTTGGTCTTTTCACCGGTATTGTTAAAAAATATATAATGGGTATAATACATATAGTAGAAGTATTTTGACTCTCTTTCCCCCTGTGGCTCTATGGCTCAATTTTCTTTGTCGGTTATTTTAAAGATCATTTATAAACTCATGCACCCTCCAGATATTCTCACCGTCTCCTTTTCCACCCCCCAACTTCTTTACGTACTAGATAGTTGATATCTTTCATACCCCCCACCCCCACCCCTTCCTCTCTGCCTCTGTCTGTCTGTCTCTGAGGAGGACAGAGAGGCCGTTTGTTCCCTGCCTGCCTCCTTTTGTCCATATGAGACGAGGAGGAGAAATGTGTTTAGAAGTGACAAAGACATGCAAAGAGGCGAGTATGAAAAATAATGAAATTCAAGGTATTTCTCAAAAAATCTTTGTGACAAGTAACTGAACCGAAGCGGCACTACTATGTACACTACCTTTTTGCAAAACATTCAATATTGTATTTTTCCTCATTTGCCGGATGTGTAGATTGAATTGGAGTCACACACCTGTCAGGCTGAAAAGGTGAAAATTCATAAGCGTCTTGAATCTTAGTTTACTGCGCTACTAAATGTGTATTTTCAGAAAATGGCAAAAGAGTGAAGCAGAGGGGGATCTTGGACACTTCATTAATTGGGGTTTTATGCGCCACAGTTGCACTCTGTTGACTGACGGTGCTCCGCATGCTGTAAAAGGCTTACATTAGATGTTTTACTTTTAAGGCTAAAACAGCGTTTTGTGTTTTTAATAAGTGGCCAGAGGCTCAGTCTGCCAACAGGCAAAGGTCGCCCAATCAGAGGAGAGAAGGAGATGCAGTCTGAGGAAACCAAGCTGGGAGTGTGTCAGCTATCGAGGCCGGGGTTTGAATTTGACATTTGCCTCAGTCAGAAACTGTTTCCAGTGCTTGAAGGTTGCATTCAGTTGTTTGGTGAAACTGTATATTATTCCGAAAAGGAAGAAATTGATTCCTTTTTTTTATTTCAAGTTGGGAAATGAGAAAATGTTTTGGTGGTCAACAGGACCTTTAGAGCTTGTAGTTGATTGACCCTTAGATTCTGCAGGTGTAGAGAGTGCTGTAGACTATAAGAAGTGGACGTAGCCACCACCAAAATCATCTTGTCAGGCTTCAAGCAATGCGTTTGTGCCTGGAACAATCGGCTACTGGCAGATACGGGCGTGGTTTGGGTATGTGTGGCGAGAGGCGGCTGTTGGAAAGGGGTTAGGTTAGCATGCTGCAATAGCATCAGTTCTATCAGAGCTGGAGAGTATTTATTCACTGAAAGAAGAGCAAAGCACAACACTGAACGCTTTTCTCAATGGAAAACACATTTTCGCTCGTCTCCCGCCTGGCTTCGGTAAGAGTTTGATGGACATATTTTTTGTGTGCCTGCCCTTTTTCCAAACGGTTTCCAATGAAGGCTTATCAGATGGCTTTGTGTTACAATCTATCTGGTGCGTCAGGTGATACAAAACTTGCGTTTGAGACCATAAACTCATCGGAAACATGTTTACTGAGGTAATAAAGCAAGTGAGAAGTTTCACTGTCTCATAGACTTCTATAGAATTGGACTTTAGTTTTTGCAACAAGTGGAGTCGCCTCCTGCTGGCCATTAGAAATAATGCAGGTTCAATACACTTCTGCATCAGCTTCACTTTTCAGACATGGAGGTTGCAGCTTGTGTAGGACAGAATCTGTGGGAGGAGGAGAAGGAGGGTTTCTGACAGCAGAGCAGTTGACCTTATATATATACACACACACACACACACACACACACACACACACACACACACACACACACACACACACACACACAGAGAGAGAGAGATATGTCACCACAGGCTGCTTTCTGCTGCACACTTGTGTTTGTGCTTTTCAGTCCTGACCAGGTTGGAAAGTCCAGCGAAGTGAGAACAGTGTGCAGAGTTTATGCTTGAGATTGAGGATTAGGTTTGAATTGGAGTGGGATTAAAGGTAAATTCACTTGTAGTACAACCTCAAGGGCAATCCACACTGCCAGAGTGTTGTTGTTGGATGCTTTCATTTTAATAGATTTTTACAATCCACTCCAACCACACTGAGAGACGCTCAGTCGACTTTTTTGGTTGTTTCCCGTGAGCTCTTTGAGTGTAACCTCCACATGCCCAGACATTCAAATGTCTTAGATTTCCTGCTGTCTTTATGTTGTGACTTTATTAACGCTATCTGTAATTGTGGCTCAAGACCTTCAGTTTGACTGTAAACCTTCTGGTTCCACTCTGAGCGTACCAAGCGACGGTGAGCAGAACCAACAAATGAACTCATGCTGTCGTGTAACATGTCACACAACTAATGATAATGACCATACAACTGTTTTCTTCCTGTACACATCTCATGTAGTGCTTAGAAACTATTCTGTTCACTGAAGCACATCAATGGGTTAAATGGTAATTCTGACATCAGTCTTCCAGATAAAGACTAATCAAGATGAAGAGTGTCTGTGCTGCGGACAGGACAGCTGCCGCACCGCAGATCGGTGTGGATCGAACAGAAGAAAGCATCAGCATCCCCTACACACTGCTGACCTGAAATTTGGGCTAGTCTTATGGTCATCACTCCTCTTGGTTATGGCTGATTCAAAGATTTTTTTTCCTGCAGACTGGAAAGTATGGAGCTGTGACAGTAAATCTTGGTTTAAAAAAAATCTAATTTTGCATTGAAAAAGGAAACATTGTTCCACTGAAAAATATATATTATATACAGTATACATTTTGCAGTCTCGTGTGTTTTTCAATGATAATCTTCAGAGTTGTTAAAAAACCACAGCAGAGAGAAACGGACTTAACTGACAAACTTTCTGTTTGGGAGTTCCAGGTGAACTTGAAGAAAAAGATTGAAAGCATTTATAAAAAAAATTTTTAAAAAAAAGACCTAAATTAGATTGAGAATACAAAAAATATATTAAAAAAATTATTTTTAATGCCTATTACATATTTTATATTGAAAATGGGTTAAAGATTCTGTGTAATGTGAAAGGAGTGGCAGGCTCAGTGATGACAGACGCACACACACACACACAGTGTACAGAGCTGAAAGGAGGGTGAATATTGAACTAACGGTCGCCCCGTCAACACAAACACCACTCGGGTGGGGTGATCGTGTTGCTCTGTGACTGCTGGATGTGTCATTTGGCAACCTTCGCCTTAGCAAAGTCATAAAGTGATTATATTTTAATGTTTTTACAGCATGTTGTGCGTCCCCCAATGTCCTAAAACATCAACGATTGCTGCTTACATTTTACAGCGACTTTAACTTTGGTGTGTGGACTTATATCGGGTTCATAGATGTGATTTAATTTAATCTCCTTCAGCTTGCCATCTCCTCCGTTAAATATGATCTAATGTTTAATAGAATCCAAAGAGCTTTTCTAGATTCATATGTCCTATGTTTCAAGGTAGTTCCAGGTTTCCAACTGTCTACAGAGACTTTTTTCTGGCCTGCATGCCACCGCTGTATTCATCCCTGTGTGCACTTGTTGAGAGGATATCCACCGTCCGTCCAACACAAACCATGTGTAATGTGTGTGCTCTCAGCTGAGCAGCGACGATTAGTTTGTCTCAGGACACGCGTTATTTCAATCAGTCGTGGCTCTAATAGTCTTAACTTCCTCTCACCTTCATCACCTCCTCAGCTGTATATCACTTTGCCTCTAAAGCCGCCACGATCTAATAGGAGTAATATATTTTTTTTTCTTTTTTGCCTCGCAGCTAACATTTAAGGGAGTGATGCATATCAGCGCTGCCGGTCCAACATTTTCCAAACTGCACTCGCTGACCTGCAGTGCGTTTCTCTACACACATAATATGCTTTATGTCCGTTTGATTAGACTTTTCTAAACGTTAAGGTCACAAACCAATTAAAGTGTCTCTTTGTTTGGATGGATGAGTACATGGAGTACTTTATTAATCCCAGCAGGAAATGTTATAGCAGCTATGAGCAAAACGAACAACACAACTACGTTTTGGTCTTAATTAATTAACTTAAGTAAGCTTTTTAAATGTTGCATCATCCCATGTGTATCCCTAAGATTTTCATGAATTGAATCCTCCTTTTCATGCTATTTTATGGTCAGTATTTTACATTCTGTAATTTCCTCTCTATACAGTAGTTTCCCTTGTTAGTGGCAGGGGCCGCCATTCCCATGATGGATTCAAATTGCGTGCACACGCACAAGGGATTGGCTGTTCGTGGAATCCAAATCGTGGTTGCACATGACATGTTGGAGAAAGGCAATCATTTCCTTATAACATCTTTTTATTAAAACAGCCGGAGTTTGTTTGGCTGCGCTGTGGACAAGCACACCATCAGCTCTTCTGTTGTATTTCTTACAAAGAAGCTGCTCAGCCACTGTTTGCTGTAGTGTTGCACCACACCTGCTGTTACCAACTATCAACCTGGATTGAAATATTAGGGAGCACCACCCTCTACACATCACTTCCCATACAGAGCGAACTTACCATATTCTTTTTAAGTGTCCCTCCTCTGCTCTCCATTCACTGCTAGAGGCTGAACTAACATTTCTCTCAGGACTCGGGCACTGTGGGAACATCATCACGCTTTGAATGCGTCTGCTTTCAAACTGTTTCACCTTCATAGCTGAGTATGATCCAGTTTATGCTGCAGATCTACAGCACAAATCCACCTCGGACCCTGCTAATAAAGCTACCTATAAACTAAGCTCTACCCCTCATCGCCGTTATTTACCGGCTCTCTGTCTGAGCACACTGACATTATTTAAATGAGTATAAGCTAAGTCTTCAGAGGTTTTTTTTTACATTTTTATCTCCCCAGCTCTAGCTCCATATCATAATCGGGTCTAACAAAAGCCATTTTTTATAAGCTTAATGACTTGAATTCACTTCCTCTCCTGCTACAATGTACAGCAGAGGAGGTGATCTCCTCATCATCTCAGCAGGGATGAGTCTTAATTGTGAAGATGAGCTGCTTCCCCTCAATCCCTCATGCTCATGCTGGTCTGTCTGGCTGCTTCTGGTTTCCTGCAGGCAGAACATGCACTGCAACAAAAATAAAAATCCCTAAAAGTCCCTTCTACAGAGACATAACATTATGTAATCTAGAGAAAGCTTCTGTTATCAAACGGAAACATCTGCCAACGGGGAAAAAAAAATATTTGATAAGATTTCTTGAACGTAGCATTAAAATCAGACCATACCAAATATTATATGACCTTAAAAGTAGTAATGTAAGCAGAGGAACTGAAGACATTCAAGATAAAGGTTCCTGAGATTGTCTTTTTTTTAAAATTCAGCCAATTAAAGCAAGAGAACAGAGGAGGATGTGATAAGCACAGCACCATCCCTGCATGCCGTCAGGCATTAGCAGTGTAGTTACCTTGAAACAAGTTTACTCATCTAATGCAAATTAGGCTTGATGAGAATTTTTATCTTTGATTTACAGTCTAAGTGATGTAATGTTTTTAGAAATGCACTTTATGGTGATTTTCCTTTTTATTGTACTTCTGGTAAAACTGGATGTTGAGGCAGTGGATGACAGTCCGTAACATAAGGCCCTATGATACTTTTCTATTTGTTTCAGACATGTATTGCATATTTATTTAAATACATGAATCCTCTCCAATTTGGTTCTTATTTCTGCTACTGTCATGACGAACATGCATTCATGTTGGTAGACTTTTGTCTTTTCATCTTTATGTAGCCAGCTTCATATTTTAGAAGGATTAGGATTATTTTCTCAATTTCCACTCAATTCCAGCACATCCCGTTAGTGTGCCCTGCACTCTTGTGACCTGTAAGGTTCACAACACCCAATACTAGAAACCCTAAAAAGTGTAACGTTTGATATATTTAGAGTTCCAGAATGTGTGTTTACCATAATCAGCCTATAACATATTCACAAATGTAAAAGCAGTGCTTCAGGTAAGAATCCCCCCAAAAACGTTGTGCTTTATTGGCATGAACAAAAACGTGATGTTTCCAAAGCAGTTTACACAATGAAATACGCAGGTGACTGCGAGATTCTGAGATTGACTGAGATGTTATTCTGATGCAGTCCATTATTTAAATGCTATACAATACAATACCCTACAATTTTATACAAGTTAATATAGTTACTTAAAATGGAAACCGATAATTTTTCAGCCTTAGTGTTTCCAAGTGTTCCCATCTCTTTCAGTTTTTCTCTGAGCTGCCAACAACACAGTACAAACTGCATTTATTTCCAATTTAATATCAACAAGTAGATCATTCTAGAGCTTTTATTAAGAAAGGCAGATCCGGTAGCAGTGGTTGCATTAGACTTTCTGGGCGTAAAATGTCCATCATAATCTATTACCCTTCATTTTTTTTTTAATGATAAGGCATATTTATAAGGGCATGGAGAATAAAGATGAACGGAGACTGCGGTCACTTTTCATGTCAACACACATTAAGCAGATTGAAGATTTTTTTTCCCGCGGTGACGGCGGAGGCATCTAAAAACACTGCGAACATTGTGCCTGAACAGGCAAATACGAAGAATGCAGTTTCACAGAAGTACTCTTTGCCTCGAACAGACGACGTCTCATGGCCGTATTAACTCTGTTCTGAAGGCTAACCCGCGGCGCTCTGCTGCCACGCCGGAGGCAGAACTAGCAGCAACACTTCAGCCAAAGTTCTGAAGTCGGGAAACCTTTCTCCCAGAAGTGATCAGAAGTTGGAAAGAGTCTCTGAACGTCGCATTTAATTTACCGACCCTGAAAAAACTCTCTTCACCAGGAGGAAATCCAAATGATGGTGAGATCGAAAAGTAGCTAATGGTTTGCAGTCATGGTTCAGCGGCACATGCCGAGAGTGGAATGCCGGCCGTGTTCCACCGGCATACACAGTTTCCTCTTGAAAGTGGTCTGTCCCTGTCCGACTGTCAGACCAGTAACGTCCCCTGATGCATATTTCTCATAAATTAATATTTTCTGTCTTTAATAATGGATTGTATAACGTTAAGTCTCTGTCGTCTCAGTAGTCAGTCCGACCAATCGATAACAGAAATTGAAAAATTTAGAAAAAATTGAAAAATTTAGAGCCAAATAACTAAGCAACAGTTGTATTATGTTGCCGTGATTAATAGCAGATCGCGATCACACATTAGGCTATATAAACGTAGCGGAACATTAACCAGGAATACATGTGACAGATTATTTATTATTCACCTGAACACCGACCTACCACTCTGATCCAGGAGCATACACCGTTTTTTTGTGGGGGTTTTCTATACCGGGTATCAGGTGACATCAGTACATGCACACGTTGTCATATCAGACTATCCGAAGATAGATTAGTGAGAAAATACCCCGTCTATCATATCTACGGCGGTAGGAAACGACTTATGCCACTATGATAGCAACAAGTACTCATTCAAAGTGTTTATGGTGAATAATTAATATGCCATACGTATGCCTGGTTAATGTTCCGCGACATGGAGTTGTATATAATGTGTGATCACATTCTAATATTCAACATGACAAAAATAATACCAATATAATTTAGTTAGTTGCTTTAAATGTCTGTTATTGATTTGTCAGACTGGCTATGGTGGAGAGGCTAACAACATCCATGTTAGACTAGAGAAACTGCGCTATGTTGCACAACTTTGTCAATTAAAACAAAGAAATATACATTTATGGGAAATGTGTATCGGGGGATGTTACTGGTGGGACAGTGGTTAGGAAACAGTATATGGCAGTGGAACATTAGCGATATACCACTCCATGGATCGGCATATGCCACTGAACCATAGCAGCAGACCATCAGCCACTTCCAGATCTCCTGCATCATGCGGAGCAAGAGCGCCGCCGCTCAGAGAGGAGACACGCTGTGAATGACTTGAAGTGACGTAGATTGCCCTCAGTCAGTGTTCTAATCTGTCAAAATGACGGACGGTCTTCAGATTTTTCCGTCATTCTTTAAAGAAATCTGTCAATGACAGAAAATATTCGGGTAACGTGACCTCTGAGTGAAACCGGGGCTCATAGGGAGACTATCTAAATGCCGATGGTGTCATTATTCTACAGCCATTTCTTTGTGCAATCAGCATTTACTTAAAAAGGATAAATTAAAGCAAAAATGTAATATATTGTCAATGTAATAGAAATCACTCATCTTGTGGATCTTGTAGTTAAAGGGGGTCCCGCAGGCTGATGCATATTTAGCTGCCAGCGAGGAGAACTGAACCTCTTCAAGGATTCACATGCAACGTTTTCATTTACTTTACTTAGTGAGTGAAGAGAACTTCTCACATTGGAGGAGTACATCTTTGTCTCTCCCTCCCACAAACATGCTCCTCCCTGGACAGCCATGTCTGGCAATGTCCTCTACTGCCAGTTGGTGATCACTGAGGCTGTGTTTGGTCAAGTACTGTCTTTGTCTCTCTCTGTCTGTCTCTCTCTCTCTGTCTCTGTCTCTCTCTCTGTCTCTCTCTCTGTCTCTGTCTCTCTCTCTGTCTGTCTGTCTCTTTCTCTGTCTGTCTCTTTCTCTGTCTGTCTCTTTCTCTGTCTGTCTGTCTGTCTGTCTGTCTGTCTGTCTGTCTCAGTTTTTTTCAGCTATTGATGAAACAAAATAAGTCTTCAGATAAAACTGTGTTCTGCTAACTTTGTGACAGTTTTGGATTCAATCATTAATAAGCACATTGATAATGAAAGTGATCGCCTTATGGTAATGATTGGGCTGGACATGACACACATACACACAACGTTGCTTTCAGGGAGGGAGAGTAGAGGAGGGAGCAGAAGATATAATGGAGAGTGAAAGATTGTTATAAGAAAAGTGATAAAAGGGAGGAAGGATGATAACTGCATAATAACATTTTAGCATAGTCCTACAGCCTTCATCCTGCAGGTCTCCTGTCTCCCCTCTCTGTCCTGGGCCCCTCGCACCAGACGAGCACAAGCGTGTGCACGGGCTTCGAAAAGTAACCTGTATGAGTCAATTATTTCATACATCGTCCATATCGTGATTGTGATCCCGATGCCTGTTTCTTTGCAAACTTGTGGGCCTCTGAAGCTCGCTACTGTATCTGCAAAGTGTTTCAGAGATTATAGAAAATGTTGCTAATAGTTTAGCCTCCTGCTAATCTCTAAACCGTCTTGGCCGTGCTGCAGCGGTGATCTCAATCCGTACGTGAGACCACGCAGTAGACTTAACTACTATTAGAGATAACTATGGAGAAATGCTAATAGTTTAGCCTTCTGCTAACTGCAAAGCCAAACATTTTCTCTACATCTCTGAAATGACTTTCTTTTTTGATAAGTACGTAAGTGTAGGCAATTGTTGCCAATACTGGAATAGGAATTTTTTTCCTTAGGCTTTCACCCAAGGGACATGTACGCAAATCTGCATTTGTAAAACAGCCAATAGGAGCGCTCTCTTTAAAATGACCTGTGATTGGCCTTCATACTTGATACTGCATTTTTGCTATACACGTCAAGGTGAATGAACTTTTGCTGTGCAGGGATATATTTCAGGGAAGTAATCATCACAAGAAAACCTTCAACCCTCATGTTCCCTTCTTAAGGCCTAATGATGACATCATGACAGGCTGACAAGAATGTCACTTTTATTTGTCTGCTGTCATGGTGTATCCTTACTTGAAACGGTACAGGCATTTTAACAAAGGTCTGAAACAGAGTTTTCTTTCTTTTCAAGAGTGAGAAAGGGACTATTATTTCGATAAATTCCGACTTTAAAAAGTCTAGCCTTAATTTATCCTCTCACCCTTGTTTCTCATCAGGTAAAGGTCATGTGATGTCAGGATGCCTGGATTCCCACTAGACCCACCCCCTTCAGAAGGCCATGGGGATGCCACCCCGACCACTGAGGGAAGTGATGCTGTGCTTGGACAGGAAGTGAGGGATATGGAGCTGTCTGAGTCGTCTCCTCTTTCCAACTCGTCTCCACTGGAACTGAATGGGCAGGAAACGCAGCAAGTGGACGGCAGCTGGAGCCAAGATGGAGACCTGCAGGGATGTGGACAGTGAGTTTCCTTCATGGATGTGTCATGAGAACTTGATACTGAACTCCAAGGGTTTGACAATGATTAAATTCATAAACCAAACGGTAATAATTGACCTTGTTTGCAGCTGGTCCTGTCAACCGTTTTACAGACGTCTCTTCTGAACAAGTGAACAATAGCCATGATAGCATAGGCCTACAGAACATGCATATTTATGATATCCACAAATACTCACTTTTGTCATCTTTCCGGCTTTGTATCTAAAACACGTCTCCACCTTTCAGTCCCACTTTTCCTCCTGCAGACAAGTCTGAAACCACCACAAACATTCGGCATTGGTGTTTCACCCGCAAACATTCAGGAAATAGAGAGCTGCAGGATTGAGTCCTGAAACCTAAAAATGAGTTAAAAATGTTCCACTTCCGGTTCCCTCGTCTCGAGGTCAATGTTTTTTTTTAAATGGGTTTTTGGTTAGTAGCCCAAAATCAGGTCTGTGCTACAATCAGATTTTAATATTTTGTTCTACGACATGAAATAGGTCAGTAAATACCCCACTCTTGAATTTTGGCGGTTGCTTACAAGTTTCTAATTGAGAGAACAGAGGTTGTCATTAACCATCCTCACGTCGACCACTAGTCTGCCTTGAGCTTAATCGTGGTGACGTTGAAGTCATGACGTTTATCTGGTGGAACAAAACGTGTCAAACTTTAGTTTGCCAAGGGCTTATCTTTCTGCAATAACCCAAAAACCAATGGAAAAAAATCCCATTTGCTTTTTGTCGTGGGAGCCAGGGCGACGCTGACTTCAGGGTCAGCCTACCAAAATGCGTAAATCCTGCAGCACTCTTTGGTGACCAATGACCCATCACAAACGTGGACAAGTCTTCTGTCAGCACATGATGTTGTTTTACACAGCATGTTTTACAAAGGAAGAGCAAACTATAATAATCATACAAATACGAGAAGAAGTTAAACACATGATCCAGGCTAAAAGAAACCGTTTTAGCTGCCAAATGCAGGAATGACAGCTGGCACAAGAATCAGCGTGTGAATGCGGAAATCAAAAGACTTATAATATCTAGGGCCCGAGTAGATCTGACTATAATTACATTTGTGTATTCCATTAAATGAAAGTGTTGCTTAGATGTATTCTAATAGAATAGAATAGATGATGCTTTATATATCCCCATGGAGAAATTGTGGCGTGTATAACAATATTTGAGTCTTATTCTTTCAGCTACAACCCTGGTGGTGTGAAACGGACTTGGGAGCAAATGAAAAAGAAATGTATTTAAACATAATTCAAAGTGGTAAGCGTACTTTCATACCTTTTAATAATCACCCACATAGAGTCTCGACTCTGATGTCCTGTACAGTCCCACAGACGTTATGCATTGCCTTGCATTACTTTTCTACAGGTGCTTTGGTATATGCTTTTGGTGACATAAGATATGAAAGTAAACCTACTTACTGCTTTGATTTGTTTATTTTTTATTTGCTCACAAGTCCGTTTCACACCCCCGTGGTTGCAGCTGGAGGAATAAGGCTAAAATATTGTCAAACACACCATCATTTCCCCAAGGAGATGAATACAGTATATTCTCTATTCTATTCCATAAGAAGCCTATAACTTCTCTTTTTGTGTAATAATATCTCATGCAAGCTTAGATTGGTCAGTAGGCGGTGCTTTTATACATGTTGATCTGTTTTCTGAAACATTACCAACGTTACCATGGCGATCAACCCCAGTACAAAGTGAACCACCGTCGTTGGACTAAAAACCCAGGGTTAAAAACACGAATGCTGCTTTGTAGAGCAGGCCTCTGGTTTCACTTTGGCTCTCTAAAGAGTCACCACCACTGCCTGTTTGTCAGGCCGCAGCACTGCATCACCAGCAGCAACATTTCTAACCTCCATCTTTTGGTGTCTGTGTTTCCAGGCTGGAGAGGAGGTGGGTCCTCTGGCACACGTTTATGAAAGAACACACCCACCTGGACACCTGGCTGCGATTGGCTGAGCCGGCTGTCAGTTCCCCTTACCCTGCCTCTGTTACTTACGTTACTGCCAAGGAAGAGCTGAGGAAGTTTGAGGTGAGGAGAAATTTAACACAAAGCACTGGTCCAATAGATAACTTATTTAAATTCATATTTGAACCCAAACTTCAAAAGGATTAAAAGGAAATTGCATTTCTCATCAATGGAAATGTGGAGTCTTTTAACTTTCAATACCAACATTTACAGTTTAGTACTCAAAACAAATATCATAATCTGAATATGTTGGTTTTAGACTGTTGGTCGAATAAAACAAGTCATTTGAAGATACCCCCTTGATGATTAATTTGTAGTGAAGATAATCGTTAGTCACAACTAAAAGTGAGAATCTATGTTAATAATTGTTTGCAAACTCTCTGTTGCTAGTTGCTAAATGTTAAATAGTATAATGTACAAAATATATTTAGCCTGATTTTACATGTTGAATAACATCCCAACTTTGCTCCACAAATGCTATTTTTTTCATTATTTTTTGTTTATTGCTCATATTTCTTTTGTACATTGATTTCTTTTTTTTTTTTTTAATTATCCAAGGTTTGAATTAAGTATTTAAATAATAATAATGTCCTTCATATAGCACCTTCTTTGTGGTAGGCAAATACTTTACATTCAAATTTATTTTTTCTATCATTTGCTGTCTGCCTTCATTGCTCCTGAAAGGCTACAGTCAATTACAGAGGTCTTTACACCATCCAAATAGTGCTCGGATGGTTTTAACCTTTAACACATGGGGAAAAAAATGACCCGTTTGTCTTCAAGTCCTCTGAGGAAACCTGAGTTGTGTCATATAGCTGTAGGTAAAAAAAGTACTACGTTTGTGTCTTTGTCACCTCGGACATTTTGTGGTTGCTCAGAGGCTGCGGCGCGAGGCCGGATCTCGGCTTGTACAGTTGGACAGTCTGACCCGGAGGAATCGAACACTGACTCTGCTGTTTCAGGGTGCCATGCAGGCTCGGCTGCTGGCATCAGCGAGGGAGTGCGGGCAACGATGGGACGACTTGAACGCCAAACTGGAGTCCATCACTCGACGACTGAAGGTCCGAGTCTGTCCAAATAATAATACCTAAACTCATTTTACTCTTTTAAAAATATCTTGTATTATTATTATTATTATATAGCATGTTGAGCATTTCAGTTAATCAAGCTTGTTGTTGAAATGTCATATGTTGATTGTGAGTTTTGAGAATGTTGAGTGTGATTTTCTTTCAAGCCTTAATATATGGACATTTTTCTTATATCAGATTTCAAACAAACAAACTGCAAACAAACAAACAAACTTGGTTTTACTGCAGCAGCATTTCAGGAGTATTTGCATGATCACACTTCTTATTTGAAGAAATCTTTGGTGCAAAAGTACTGACATTTTAAAAAAAAAAAAAAAAAAAAAAAAAAAAAAAAAAAAAAAAAAAAAAAATTATATATATATTAAAAAAAAAAAAAAAAAGATTGCATAATTTGCTTTCAATTAGCTTGTACAGTACCATGTGACTTAAAAATAAAATGTTGAAAAAGTTTACTTTGTAGCTTAAAGGTCCAGTTTTATGTATTTATTGGCAGAGATTGAATAAAATGTTGATAACTGTCTATGTAAGTGTATAATCACCTGAAACTAAGAATCAATATGTTTTCATTGTCTTAGAATGAGCCCTTCATATCTACACAGGGAGCAGGTTACACAGACATGTTTCTACAGTCACTCAGAACAGACAAACCAAGCACTAAAGAGGCTCTGGAGAAGACCTTTTCTGCTTTTATGATACCTGAAGGCCAGCATACACTCTTAGAAAGGGAGGGGTGGTGCTAGAGGCCACTAAATCCTACACACTGGTCCTTTTCAGAATACGTAAACAATTACTGAAGTATTTCGAAACGGTGAAAGATTTGAGGAATTTCTATATTTTCCTTTCTCAGTTCTTTGTCTCAGAGTGGGAGGGGTTTGAGGCAGAGAGGGAGGAGCTTGCTCTCTGGTTGGCTGACCTGGAAGTCCGTCTGACCGAGGTCGATCACCTGACAGGAAACACCTGCGAAAAGCTGAGACGACTGCAGGTGTGTTTGTTATATAACTACATTACAGACTCTTTTCCTACCTCCTGTGTATTTGATTTGATTTTTTTTAATGTGTGTGTGAGGGCAGTCCTTCCAGGAGTGTGTGTGTGTGAACTCGGGCCGTGTGAATGTCCTGCTGCAGCGCGGTGAGGCCTTGATCCAGCGCAGCGAACCGACTGATGCTCAGCATGTCGAGAGTCAGCTGCTGAAGATTCTGCGGCACTGCAGCCTCGTCTACAACAACATCGCACGGACACACACCAGGCTGCTGAGCATGAGACTGGTACACACACAGACACACACTGTAACAACTGAAATGAATGGCAGTGAATATACACAGATGTAAATGTAGATAAGGGTGGGGTGAAGTTAAAACACTATGCAGATGGTTGTGCATTTATTTTTTCGTACAAATATAAACACCTTTTATACAAGTAAATTCAGATACTCTGCACTGTCGAGATTAGATTTGTTTTTATCTCCAGCACTGATGTCTATTGGTCGAGTCTGGTTTCGTAAGGATAACGAATCATTGGCTTTTTACCCTGACGGTCATTTATATATAAAAAGATACTTTACAACCACAGCTCGAGTTTCCTCACCTGCGGAAAACCCCCAGATCCTGTGCTGTAGTTTCTGTCATTGTCTACACAACTCGTGGGGAAGGCAAAATGTTTCTCAGACATCTTCGACTCCGGCAGTGGCCGTGGTGTCTAGGAAAGTGCTGTGTTGTCTTTAAGCTGCAGGCTCCTGGGAAGCTGCGCTGTGTTGTTGTTGTTTTTTCTTCAGGCGCGTGGAAGTAGGCGAGAGTGAAACATTTTTATAAAATAGAAAGCTCACTTCGATTAACCGCATTGTGACAACCCTACTTTGCAGCCATATATACACACATAAGGTATAACACACATTGTTTAACCCACTAACCTAAAATTATTCACAGTCATCCACGTCATAAAATATCTGCTAAGTGAAAGGTATTCTGTGTTAATGTTGTAGTCTTACAGAGGTACCCCACTGATTTATTATTGCCCTTTCATAAAGGAAGGGGATGGAAGCGAAATGTCTGATTTTGTTTTTTGTTTTTTTTTAAAAAGAAATCAGCAGAAACTGATTTTTTTTTAATCCCAAATATGATCGAGCTTCAAAAACACTGGATCCTACAATTCCCATAATGCAACTCAAAAGCTATCTTTCCTACAACTGTCATTTCCTGTTAAAATGCATAGATGTATGAAGAGAAGTGGATACAGCTTTGGAGGTGGCGTCCCAGACATTCCTATGACAGTTGCTCAGTGGCACATGAAGCCAAAATGACCTGAACCTTCCTGTGATCTTCTGCATCCATGGGGCCCATAAAGCGTTTCCTTTAACCGCTTCACAGTGTGTCTGTTTGGGCTCATTCACATGAACAGCAGCAGGAAAATACCTTTTATTCGGCTGGAGAGATGAGGAGACGCTCTGTTGGTTATTTAGCAACGAGCTAACTGTTCGTTGCTAACTACTCAATACTACTATTGTTGAGAAGTCTAGAAATTCTAGATTAAGATTTTACCTAAATATAATGACCTTTTTAAAATATGACACTTATGGTATTTATAAAGTAACCAACAGGATAAAGTAAATAAATTGATAGATTTAAAATTCTGCTTACACATTGAAGGATGACTTCGGTATTTTTCAACCTGCACCCAATTTTCCCATGTTTCTGATCTGTTTGTTATTGTGTCTACCCATGGAGTCGTCTTGTTCTTAAAATCTTGCAAGAGTTGAGTTGTTGTCAGAAAACCCCGGGGGAGTACAGCAAGAATAACATTTTATTTCTCTGAAGGGTCCTTTCCATATTGTGAAAAGTGAGATTTTAATGTCTTTTTTTATTATAAAGTAGGTCTAAGTGCTATATAAATACTGTCAAAGTATCGACATGCCTAATACACAGAGAAATGTACAGGATTCAGAAACTGCACCTTTTTAAAGGAGCTGTAAGGTTGTGGCTCTTATGTGGCACAATTATACATGTATAGGTAGAAAGTTTCACTACAGTCATTCCCTGGCTGCAGTGACAGCGCAGAGATGCCGAGAGCGCAGATGTGGTAGAACCGTAAACATTGACCAATCCGAACAGACTGGGTTTTTTCGGGAGGGGTTCTTAAAGAGATGGGCGCCAAAACAGAATATTTTCGACCTGCATATATATTCAGACGAGCAGTACGAGAAAAATAATGTGTTTTTTGAACGTGGAGACCGAAAATACAAGTATGAACTTGAAAATGAGCATATGTCTCCTTTTAAGTAAATGTTTGCGTGTAGGACTTACACTAGTAGTGGAGTACTTTGACATTGTGTTATGACTACTTTTACTTAAGTAAAGGCCCAATACTTTCTCCATCCCTGAAAGTAAGTTTGCCTTGGCCTGACATCTTGTTTTTTATTTATTGTTCTTCTCTTTTCTTCCTCCTCCTCCAGGTGTTTGAGGATGACTGGATTCTGTCTCGGGCTACAGACTCTGGTTGTCCTTCAGAGACTCTGTTAGAGGAAGAGGGTGCACTTGATAAAGCCAACCTGGACACTCCCATATTTCCAAACCATCCTATAGGTAAACCAACAAACATTTTACTACAGGAATTGATCGATCATAAATGTAGTAAAGATCTATATTACTGCTGTCTTTACATAATCGACCAAACTGTTTCTCCATCTTCTCTCTAGATTTCACCCAATCAGGTAACCCCACCCTAGCCTTCTCACCCCTTCACCTCCCTCCGCCTACTCCCTCCTGGTCCTCTCCTACCCATGAGCACCAGGGACTTGAGTGGGACCCCTCAGTTGATATCGGACGCTCTGTCTCCCGTGACAACGCAGACTCGTTGTATTTCAGTTCTAGAACAGGTATTTCTTTAAAAGACAGACTAGAAGTCTTTGCTATCTTTTCTCAGCAGCTTCATATCAAACACCACGTTTACCAGCTCACAGCAGACATAAATCTGACAGTCTACTCGAACACAGTCTAATTTGCCTGTTTGTTTGTGTCCATTGCGAAAGCCCTGAGAAGCAAGTAAGAAAAATAAGTCTGGTGATCCATTTTTTTTTTTTACTTCTCATCTAAATAGTTTTTTCTCCTGTGTTTATGACTTAATAACAGGTGAAAAAAATGTTTTGCCAGGATTATCCTTCTAAATTACTTTTTTTTCGGTCTTTGAAAACCAGTGGAAAAGTTTGTGTTGTTGTAATACTCATTTTGACCACAAGAGGCTGAAGTGCTCCACTACCACATGTTCTAAATAGGACTAAAAGCATTCATGTTTTCTTCCAGGTGAGTTTTGATTTCTCCATGCACTCTAAACACAAGGTACATATATTGATATGATTCGAATACATTTTTATCCAAAAGAAATGCATCACAGTAATGTTCCTTTTTCTTTCTCCCACGTGTCTTCAGGGCTTCCGTAGTCCATAGTAGTCCATTGAGTTGTTTTCAGATTGTATTGACTCGGTTGACTGTTGCATCTCTCAAAATAATAAAGAAACAAAACACAGTCTGCTTATGTGTTGTTACAGACCAACCATTTTACCTGTGCTAACATACCAGCATCGATTTGACCTTAAAATTGTGATTAAGGGCTAAAGGCTTTTTCCAAACTTATGGACATGTTGAGATGAGACTGAATGACTCGGGGCTTTAGGTTTTGTTCTTATTATACCAGATTGTACACCTCTGTTTGTCTGCTATAATCAATATACGTTGTTTTTGTGTGTGTGTGTGTGTGTGTGTGTGTGTGTGTGTGTGTGTGTGTGTAGGTCTGTGTCACAGAGATGGTGTGAAGAGGCGGAGCTACCTCCGCTCCGTCAGCTCTCAGTCTGATATCAGTAATGACATCACCAATCAGGAAGCAGATTTTGTGAGTTACAACAAATGGCTCCCGGAATAACATGCACTGTACTGTGATGGTGTTCCCCTTTTTCTGCTTTCAAAATGTTGGCAAAAATTTCAATAGCGTCCACCGCCGCCGCTGGGACCCATGGTGGAAAATCATCCGCGTTATCAGTTGCGTTAAGGTGCAAAATGATGTGCGTTTATCGCTCTTCCTTATCAAAGATTAATGTTTACAAGCCTCAGTATCATGTAGTGCAATTTTATCATGCTTGTTGTTAAGAAATAAAGTAGCCCTACTAAACGTATATTTAATGTATTTTATCAATCACATTTGTCAATTGTCATGTCAATGCCACATGACCTCTACCAGTAACACCAAGGTAAACAATACAATCTTAATATTTTGGTATAACTGTAACGTATATAGTTAGCTAACATTAAGCAGCAAACGGCAGGCTACTAACCAAATGAGTTTGCTAATGTTAGCTAACATTTGTTAGCTATGCTAATGTTAGCGAACATTCGTTAGCTATGCTAATTTCGTTAGCAAACTAACATTAATGTTAGCACAACAACAGGAGAACAATGTAAAAAGCTCCATTTCAATCATTTCAGTTAACGTTAGCAAACTCATAAGGTTATTAGGCTTCAAGTTATTTACTGCTTGACATTATGTTACCTAACTTTATAAGCTACAGTTTTATCGAAATGGTTGTGTTGCTTAATCAAACTCATGAACGCATGCTATCGTAGGCCGTCTCTGGCTTACACAACTTCAGACGTGACTTCCTTCTCTGAAAGAGGAGAGCCTGGAGCTCTGCAGCTAGACCCTACTCTGAAATTTAAGCATTTTCTTGTCTTCAATGTAGCTACCCCAAATAGGTTTATGCAAAGCAGAAGTGTAACATTTTATGAATAGTTTTATTGGTTGCCGTTTTATCTTGGTAAAGATTTTGATTCTAACTTTTGCTTTCAAACTGCCGTTTCCTTGCAAAGTCACTTGTTAACACTGTTTTGTTAACTTTAATCAGCAAGAGGTGCTGAAATGATTTTAAATGACTTAATTTTAATGTAGTTATTTCCTTGTAACATCCAAACTGATGTGTCAGAAGAGGACGACTACAGAGCAGTCACATCAGACCTACATTTGAACAAAACCATGTGGCAGTTTTCTTCTAATTTCATAGTTCACTCTCTCATTTCTGTTGTTCTGCTCTGACCCAGATGCTACATGGCCCAGAGGCTTTGTCTGTCTCTCTCACACACACACACACACACACACACACACACACACACACACACA
>CALSCE010009408.1:2162478-2181009 GCA_943593645.1 Bovichtus variegatus | reverse complement strand
CACACACACACACACACACACACACACACACACACACACACACAGTCATTGATGTTCCTATACACAAGCTAACAGTTTGCCTCCTCCTCTTCTGCTGATTTATTGATGACACCTGCAGGATGTGGCACCTCTGTATGTTATCAATTTTTAGCTTTATTTTGGCGAGACACATTAGTGGAGTAATGGAGTGTGTCAGCAGCTGTACTAAACGGAGGCAGAGGGAAACTGAAGCGCAGAAATAAAGAGATGAAAATGAAGAAGGAAAAATAAGATGGAGAACATCAACAGATTCATCCCTTGAAATATGATTAAAATCAATTTACTGCTTCCAAATTAACCGTAATTCAGATTTAGTGATATTTTAAAGTAATTTGAGTATCCTCCCCTGAAAGCCTGCAGCTTCCCCCTCTCTCCCTCTCTCTGAATCTTTCTGTTTCACACCCACACATGCTTGCACTTTCAGTGAACCCCAAAGCTCAACAGGAAAAGAGACTAACATGAGGATGAATTACCAACTAGAGCTGCAGCATCTCGGCAAAAACGTCAAGGCGTGTGCACATTTGTGTCATGCTACTGTCTTTGTCTTTGTCTTTTTCTCTTAATCTTATTTTAGTCATTAGACACATAAAGGCGTGATGTCTCCCCTCAGGCTCAGCTCTCTCTGCCAAGAGCACTCCGTGTTTGTACTGCTTCATCTGGGACAGTGACCTTATCTGTTTGTATGCCGCATGAATTCTGAATGCAACTCAAAAGACATGCCTGCAGAGTTTGTATTGTACCCCCACACCACCACCACCTTTCACCCTAAACGGAGAACATTTTGGCTACGTCTGTTATCAGCTCGGTTGATTTCAGAATCACCAATTTGACTTTGGTCCTTTTACTAACCACCTTTGATGGCGGCGTACATTGGCGACTCGCTACGTGCTGCTCGCCCATTTACCGTTTCCTTCCACTTTACTTGGACGTTTTTTTTGCATGAAACACGTCCTTAACAATCACTAATGACCGCCAGACTTTGCAGGACATAAGACTGGATGTTCCCGAAAAAGATCACCTACACAAACTTGTTTCTTACCTTACCTTGTGGCGATGGGTCTCTATTAAAATATGAATGGGAGAATTAGACAAAGAAATACATAGGTGAAGAGAAGATTAAACATGCGTGTATATGAAAATGAGTGAAGTCAAGCTGTTCTTGCTCGGTGATAACTAGCTGAATGTATAATATGTTCAATTAAAATGAATGCAAAACAAATAAGACCGGATGAAAATATCATGAAGTAGAGTGCATGTTATCGATGTAGATTGTGTGAATAATAGCTAAATTAGCCATGACCAGATGATGAATAAACAAAATCAGATGTGACATCCATTAAAAACAGAACACCACCACCAGTTATATGCAGGTGCACAATAACGGAGCAAGCACAACCACACTTGGGATGCTTTAGACGTAGACTGTAGTAACTAGAATGAAAGGCCATATAAATATCTCTATTAGGGTAGAATGTGTCGATATAGGGAGAGAATATACCGTTTCTCAGTATTGACAACATTTTGTGCAAGAGAGAAAGTGTGATGGTACTTCTACGGTCTGGACAGAAGGAGAAGCTTTAGCGATGCCCTTTAGCAGTATTTTAACAACTGGATTAGAAAATACGCTGGGGAAAAAGGGATCATAACATCTAATATTGAACTGAATCCTGACAACCAACCCGTAGATGGACAGAGGTTTAAACATCAGTGCAGTAGCCAATGAAAGCAAACACTGTATTTCTGGAAACAGGGCATGCAGAGAAACACAAAATATGGCAAAGATGTTCCAGGCAATATTACACGTTTTTTTAAAGTAGAAGCTGCTAAACCCTTCTTCATGTAAACCCTAGCTGATATTGAGGGCTTAACCACGGGGGCTTTTCCTTAGGACAGTGCTAGAAGTTGAGAAGGGGGAGTTTGGATTGATACTGGGCTCGCTTCAGGACAGATGCTACCGAAGGTCTGAAATTTGAAAGAGGAAAGAGAGTCAGCCAGTGTGTTAAGATGACTGGGCACGTGATGGGCTGTGATGATGAAGTTGTGAGTGATTGAGGACAACGTGATGCTTCTCGTGAAAGACATGATGTTTTTTGACAAGGAGCGCCCTTCCGATTCCGACGACTTGATTGTAACATAGCACTGAGATGCGTTTGCGTTGTGCTGGCCCCAGACATGACATGCTACTGCAGTGGGATGGATCTCATACATCGGCGAAAATGAATCAAGACTGGGAAAAGAGGGAGGCCAGTGGCTTTCCAACCACTGCCCTTGAGAGAACTCTCCAAAACCCACCGATGGGCGGCATCAGTGAAAAACCTCGATGAATCGGAGGAATGCACCAGCTCATCGTAGAAGAAAGTAACGCAGTGGGCCGGGGCTGGAGCGAGGTGCTGACAGATCAAAGATGAATCTTTTCTTCCTCAAATACTTCCTTGTGGCTATGCCTATTAGACTTGTGCAAAACACTGGGTATGGAGAGGACTGAAATGGGCCGATGACATAACCTTTGTTAACTTCTTTCTCTAACAACTGGAAAACTGTTGCTGGCTCTTTGACTGCAGACTGGAGATTTTTTGCCACGTATGTGACTGAAGGGGAAGAAAGGATCCCGACCCGAGAAGATGATCTATAAACACGGAATCACGGTGAGTGAACAAGTCTGCTGCTAAACATTGAACATTTATTGGTATGGAGGGATGACTGTTCAGAATGTCTTTGAGCCACGTTAGTTTTGGTGCCTGGGAGGGTTCCAGGGACGGACGATGTGCCAGGGGCAGACTGACCGAGGGTGAGCAACGGGATCGCTGAAGCAGAAAAGAGGCCTGTGTTACCTGCAGCAGTTGCAGGAGATTATTTGAATACATCCTACAATCATCACCAGTGATTAGATGTCCAGAACGGATCAATATAAGAATGTATTCTTTCCATATTTCAGGTTTAGGTCCCCAATAAGGGCCAAGTATCTATCAAATTATTGCCTTCTCTCCGGGGAAGACTGAGCAGATTACCTCATGGTAGACACCGAAGGCTTTGAGAAACTGACCGGTAGATTTGGCCAAATTGGATGTGGAGGGTTGGTTGAACGTGAAGGCTGGCTGTGACATGGAGGCCTGAGCGGTGGTTATGGTTGAGGCGGAGGCTGAAGTATTTTCCAGATGTTACAGGCATGTGTCGATGTTATAAATGGTGTTAGCCAGAGACTGCAGAGTGTTGATCAAGCTGTTGTCTGTGGTGGACTGCCCTGGAGTGTTAGAGGTGTGAGCAGTAGAATGGGCGAGAGAGGAGGTGACGATTCTCTTTGGCTGAGAAGCTTTGGAAGACCTGCCTTCATGGTCCTTTTGCGGCCGTGGGTTGACCTGCCAGGGGAGCTTATTAAAGCCACTGGATCTTGCCTATAATCAACGCTTATACCTATAGAGTCTGCCAACTCGCAGAGCTGGGAGAGAGGAATGCCTGAAGCTATAATAAGGCCCTGATCTTGGAGTTGAGATGGGAGAAGCTCTGACCCGTCTGTTGAAGAGCTGCCACGTATAGCCAAGTGAGTGCTTCTACACCGGCTGCCCAGGAAGTGGAAGCCATCTGCAACAGCATATCTGTGCTGCGATCAAAATCCTCCTCAATGGGATCATGGTCAGAGTCGGCCATCGGCTTGAAAGTCAGCAACAAGATGCAGCACAAGGTGAGTAGACCGTATGCCATCCATGACGATTCATCTGGAATAACAGCTGACTGCAGAGAGGAGAGCTGGTTGGCTGGTGCGAATCGTGGCGTATCTGTTTGGAGAAGAGTAGAAGAGTGAAACACCCATCAGCTGATTAGTAGAGTGGGAGTAGTGGGAGAGACGGAGGGAATTGTGAATGAGTGACGTGTAAAGGTAGTCTTCCTGTTTGAACTTAGCTGAGCTTCATTAGTTCTTAGGAGCAGCTCGCCTCAGGGCTGCTGTTTCAGTCTCCTGTTGTACAGTCTGTTTACACATGGCTGTGTTGCCAAATATGACAAAACAGCATCACAAAACTAGCAGATGCAGTGATTGTTCTAATAAGTGATAGTAATGAGAAAAGTAGAAGATCTAACTACTATATATATGGCGCAATGATAACAACCTCTCTTAACGTCAATAAGACAAAAGACATCATTGTTTATTTCAGGGAGACCAGACAAGATCACGCTCTTATTTTCATCAGTGGGTCATCTGTAAGAATTGTTGATGGTCTTAAATTTCTTGGCATAAACATCTAAAACACCCTCACATGGTCTCTTAACACCAACTGCATCCTCATGAAAGCACAATGTAAAAGGAAAGTCCAAAACATCCTAAAGGACCAGCCCCCCCGCTCGTGCTCTGTTCTTGCTCGAAAAACCTTACCGGAGCATCACATCTCACACCACCAGTCTCAGGAACGGCTTCTTTCCAAAGGCAGTCAGGTTGCTGAATAGTTGACGCGGCCGAACACACTGTATATTGTTTGTTCTGTATATCGTATGTAATTTATTTTTTTGTTGTTGTGTGGCCCTTTTTGTAAGACAGAGTGCCACTGAGCACAAGCGTTTCATTGTATTTTAATACGCATGCTAAGAAAAGTTGAACTTTAACTTAGACCGACACTTCTTAGAAAATACAGCACTTAAGCAAGTGCAAGGCGAAGAGAGAGCATTGTGTTTTGTTTGCTCGCTTTTCAGTTAAAACAAATTGTAGGTGTGATATACGGGAGTCATATCATGTGAATTTCTTCCTATATTGTGTAAAAAAAATTAATAAAAAAAGAAGTTATATCACAAAACTTCAGAAATATTTTGGATGTTTTGGTTTGTTCTATAACTGTATATTTATTGCATTTGCACGGAGCCGATAAACACATTTCTCGCTCTTAAACTTGCAGCAAATGTTTAAATACCAAGAAGTCCTTAACTGGTCCACAGCTGAGTTTTTTTGGTGTGCAGCAATCTCTTCGATTTTGATTCTTACCAAATTTCGTGTGCTTGACCAGCACCGGACTCTGCAGAGGATTTCTGACTTGTTCATCTGAGAACAGATATTTTATTTGTAATGATAATCAAAACCATGTGAAAGTCAAATGTATTGGACTGCAAGCAAGAATGGTAATTGTGAAAATAATGTAATTGTAAATGTAATTATTTATAAAAAAAAAAAAATTTAAAAAAAAAGGAAAACTGTTGAATGCAGCAAAGTAGTGTAGGGAAAAAAAGGCAACTAAATATTTACTGTGTTGGATTTTCTTAGCTTACTGAAATTAACCCAAGTCATGGAAAATAAATCTTTCAAAAGCTTTGATGGTATAATTTTGAAAGTGGTCAACAGAACCTTCGGATCCCTCAAAGTGCCGCTTTTCTAGAAGTAAAACATTTTTGAGTTATCACTTTGAAATTTGATGAGGTCCAAGCTGGGACCCACCTCCTCATTCAGACCCTTTCGGGTCCCGAGATTTGAGAATGTATTGAAATTGAAATTGTGTACTCCAGAGACGTCCATTGGGATATGACAGCATGGGTACATTAGTTTTGAATAAGCCACACACACAAAATATTTCGATATAACTATTACAACAATGTTACTTATATAGTTAGATAAAGTAATGTTAAAGCAAATGTGTACTAACCTTATGAGTCTGCTAACATTAGGCTAGCTAAGATGATTACGTTAATCATTTTCCTGTTGTGCTAATGTTAACATTAGTTCATTAGCATAGCTAGCTAATGTTAGCAAACTCATAAGGTTAGTACAGGTTTGCTGCTTCATGTTACGTGACCTAACTTTATTAGTTACAGTTGCAAAGAAATATTAAGGTTGTATTGTTTACCTTTTGTGTTTTTGGTGGATGTCGTGTGGCATGGAAGTGATTATAATGTATTAAATATACGCTCAACAAGATACTTTATTTATTAACGATAAGCATTAACAATACACTGTGCAATATAATACAGTGGCATGTAAACATTATTGATTAATAAGAAGGGCATTAGACACACAGGTTTTCCTTCTTACCATGAGTCCTGGTGTTGGAGATGAGTCCCAGTGCGCCTGAGCCTGGAGCTCAGTGAATACTTCAAATATGACTCTAACAAAATAAACATTTACCTGCTGGATCATCAGGAGATGAATGGAGCAAAATTATATAAAAAAAAAAAAAAGAATAATTAACTCTTCAGTGCATTTTTACCTGTTTTCTGTGCAGCGATTGGAGGAATGGCTTGACCACGCCCATCCAAGTGTATTCTCACCAATAGTAAACAAAGGGGGTGGGACTCGGCTGAATGGAGACCAGTGGGCGACATCGACTCCTTACAGAGAGGATGGTGAGCCAGTTGGCTTTGACCGTGGCCGCGTGAGGGCGTGGCTGGGAGTCCAGAGCGCCGCCCCTTCAGAGAGGAGGACTTCCTGTTCCAAAGCCATGCAGACTGACGAACAGGTGGAGGTGGGTGATGTCACTTTTATTCACACTGGTGCAAACGTTTTTTCAGTGATCAATCAAAAATACCAAAATACAATTCCCCAATCAAATTTCTTTTGTGTGTGTTTATTAGTTTATTTTAAATTGACGGTGCATATTGATACACATTTGACAATAAAAAATGTTTTTTAAAAATCCAAGTAAAACAAAAATAACATTCATCTATATTTTCTGACCCAAATCCCATCCTTTTCTCTTTCTCTAAAATGTCAAATATTCTTTTCACTGTCTAATTCTGTGCTTTTGTTGTTTTTCAATAAAATGTAGATTCAGAATATAGAATATAGATTTCAGGGTTACCTCATAACACCTGCAGGTCTACTTCAGTCATGATTAAAACCTGTACAATGTACTGCATTGCAGATATTTCTGACCTTTTGTTCTTCTTCCTCAATTTTGCAAAATGAAAATATTACTTTTTTGCGTTTAATTTGGCAGCAGTAAATTGATATTTTAATCATATTTCAAGGGATGAATCTGGTGATGTTCTCTATTTAAAAAGAAATTGTTAACGCATACTATGAAAAGATAACTTGATCCTACTAACGAGTATTGTGTGTCTCAAAGCGTGATGTATCTTCTTCCATCATCCTTCTGCAATAGAACTTCATTGTTGTCCAAAAAAGATTAAAACACACTGGCTGATATGTTCCTTCATTACCATGAACACACGCACTCTCCTTTATTTTGACTCCCACATACACTACCTGTATGAACCAAATACTCACTAGAACACCAAATGTGGATTAATCCACAGCTGAATTATTTTTATTCTGAGTTTTTTTTCCCCTGTGTAGTTCAGAAAAAACATCCTGCACATGGCATCACATGAACATCATCTGTGTGTGTAAAAACTCCTGACTTGACATTCTCAGATCCTCGCGCTGCACTGTTCATGGTGCTATCAGCGGCCGCAATCCAATCTTTTTGAATCGCCCCTCGGTTTGCCAAAAGTGAGAGCGAGCAGCTGTAATAATTACGATTAAGAGAAGTTCTGTTGATCGACTAAACAGCATGCATATTTATGTGCTCTCTATTGTACTTTTTGACCCCAAAAATATACAATTTATTGTCCCCACAAGGTCATTAATACATGTATAGTGTACACAGACACAGACACACACACACACACACACAGACACAGTCTGTCTCTGTTATCTTTCTCAGTTTAACTAGCCTTGTAAATACAAGTTCCAGCAAACACACACACACACTGAGGGATGTTCTCTCTCACCAGAAGCTCCATCGAAATTCATAGTCATCTGCCTTTATTTTTCCACCTTTTTGTAAAGACGGATTCCTGAATAACTATCCTCTAACCCCCTTGTCTGTTCTCTCTCTGGCTTCACCTTTCTTTCTCCATCAGACTTCATTGGGCTCAGCCTTAATTTTCTCTCCCTCATTACCGGTGAAAGCGTCTATTTATTTTCCTCTTCCTCCGGCTCGTCCACCACTCCTCAGGCCTCGCATGAAACCATAAAGTCTTGATTTATGCATCAAGTCTGGCTGCACTTTAACTGTTGTCATAAAAACAGTAGAGAAACAGGCAGACTTCATCCTTTCCTCTTTACTTCCTGTGCGTGCGTGCGTGCGTGCGTGTGTGCGTGCGCTTCTAGTGGAAGTTCATTACTGACAAAACTATCAACAGAGCAGAAAACTAATTGGACCACAAATCAACCTGCAAGTCCAGATTTGAGAGCAGCGAAGTAGAGAATCAAGAGTTTAATCGATGTTTTAGAGCATCTTGTGTACTAACTCGGACTGAGAGATTTGCAGCATCATTCTGACTCTGCCTTCTTCTTCCCAGTCATGCGCTCAGGTTTTGCTTAAAGTGAAGTCAAGAAAACGGTTGACTTTTGTTAGACACTGAGATTCAGACCAAACAGCAAATGTGGCTCGCCAACTCTATGAAGGCTGTAAAAAATGTTTGTGTCTTTATTAATGAATTCAAGATTCAAGGACCCTGTTGTTTCACAGGTATAAAGCCGTACTGCTAATTCATTATCAGAATGGTGAGCAAATCATTTTCTAATTGATGAGTGGGCGTAATGTTTCAGCACTTGGCTCTCCTTGTTGACTTTGTTACAGATGGACCATGATTCTAAAACTGCATGATGATATTTTTAACGGCTGCCATGTTTTTGTAGTTTGAAAATGAGAAGCAAACACTAAGATCCCGGCACGTAGTGTGTTTGCCCAATCAGTTGTAGGAAAGTCATTGTTGAGCCATTGAGCTCCTGAGCAAGGCACTTAACCCCGAGTTGCTCCAGAGGACTGTCCCTGTAGTTAGTTGCTGTAAGTCACTCTGGATAAGAGTGTCTGCTAAATGACCTGTAATGTAATTAAAAAAAAAATTTAATGTTAAATGTCTAATCCACAGCCAATTTAAGATGACGTACCACAAGATGAGCCTGTGGTGTATAACCTGGCAATACACAATGTTTATTTTCTTTATCATGGAGGAGTACATTTCTAGATAAGGGATCCTGAGGAATGTTGGAAGGAGCCTCTCCTCTACACACTAGGGAATAGGACATGTGTCTTTACTAAATAACATGTGGGATACATTGACCTCAGATGACCTGCTAGGGGGTGAGGTGGTCTCTGTGCCCGATAAATAACAGGGACAGAGTGATGTAAAGGGAGAGGGTTCATTTTGGCTTGGAATCCTCATATCGCCTGTTTTTGGTGTTTGATGCTGTGCTACTTGTAATAAACCTTTTATATGCAACGAAGCCGGTGTCAGCAGAGATTCCTTCATCATCATCACAACATCACGACAAAAGAAACCACAAGCCCTCCATGGATTTATTAACAAGAGATGTAGACTTGAGACTTGGACTTGACTTCTGGGATAGGTAAAGATTTATTGAGGTCAGTCTTCAAAATGACTTTAGTCTGAGTTACACAAATCCTCCAAATTTCCAATATCTTTTAGTACAAAATTCCCTCCGGTTTGTGTCCCCCTATTTCTTATAGTGTCGTCATGACATGAACAGATCACTTTACTTCCACTTTAGACAGAAGGGATGATTACATATGGGCATGTGAGTATTTTATTATGACATGATGTTCCACCTGGAGTATATTTATGAGTGAGTTGTGAGTCACAACGTGGTCATTGTTTGCTTTAAACTCTCACACAACTCGTGCAGTATAATACCAGTCTCATGTAACATGTCATATGATAAATACTACTTTCCAAACACAGGCTTTTTTGCCCAAAAAAAACCCCCTTACCATTTAAAACACTTCTGCAAACAGTCACGCACTGACGAGTAGCTCGCCCTCGCAGGCGTTCTTTGTTCACCGTGGGTGCACGCAATAAAAACAAATTCCCCGAATTCAAGGTAACACGGGGTGAGTAACTGAGAAACAAATGATCATGTTGTGGGTGAAGTATTCCTATAACACAACTTTGATCATGTTGTGGGTGAAGTATTCCTATAACACAACTTTGAAAGGACATTGATCAAACTTTGGGCAGTTTTGCATCATCTGCATTCAGAGACCTGAAAGACTTGCATGATGACTTGAATAGGAATCGACACAGAAGACGTAAAACAGTTTCCAGACCTCCATTGAGAGGATACAAAATGTTGCTGCAGGCTACTAACTTGTCTGTCACAAATTGATCTTAAATGTCTTCTTGAGGGATTAGAAACGGTCAAAACAGCTAGAGAAATAAGTTCTATTTTAAACCTTTTTTTTTATTTTAAATCAGATTTTGATTCGGTGACTAATAAAAGTTGAACACTTGCTAATTGGATAATTGTACTAATTGTACTATTACCTTCATGCAATGACACACTTTGTCTAACTGTGTGCAACTGTTCTGTGTTTCAGTTTCACCTGGACGGAAGCCACAGTTCTGCACCCTCTCATGCACTCAACAACATACATCAGCCTTTTTCTGCCCCCTCCCCTTCCCCGTCACATGACCTAACAGCCTCGTCTGATTGGAGGAAGCCTCAATGTCGCTCAACTCTTCAGGTGAGTTGATGATGTCAGTCGGTTTATCTTGATTTTGAATGATGAACAACATAAATTAGAGATGTTTTGCAACACCTTCTATGACACCCATGTTTATAATGCATTACAAACATACTTACAATGCATTATAATCTTCTTATAGCACTGTATAATTATAGTTATAAGCTCTCATAAATATGAATGATGCTTAGCTGACTGGGTAATGATACTATAAAGTGTTCATCCGTTCAGTGATTAAAGTGTCAAAGATTAATGTGGTATTGATTCATTGATAGAAAAAGAATACACACAGCACCTTTTTTAAATAAGTAGTAAGACATCAGTAATGCCCTCAGGGGAGAAAAATAAACTCTTCTTTGAGCTGATATATTCTTAAAGTTTTCACGTGAAAGTAAGAAACGATGCCTGAAACCACGGTGGATTAACAAAAGCTCTCTGTTCCTCAGGCTGAAGAAGAGCCGTCCCGTTGTGAGGAAGCCGAGCGTCTTCACTCCCAACAAAGGTGAGAAAAGAGCTGTAAGCAGATGGAGTGATAAGAGGCGCAGACTGTCATTTCCAGGATATTTGTAAAAACCACAGAGCTGAGCAGAACAGTGTCCTTTATGTTCATGAAGAGAACGCTTGTAGAGAAAAGCAGAGATGGTCAGTGGCCAACAACCCATGTTTTTCACCAGGTAATTAGCAGGAATAGTGTTGTGTGTTTGTATGCAGTTTGAGGTGTTGCACGCCATTTTGACTTTAATTTCAAAATTGAGGTCACTCAAAATAACAGAATACAGCATGTGTGTAAGGACCCCTCAACACCCAATCCCCTGACATCTAGACGTCAAGAAGAAAGTTCCTGAAATGTTTAAATTATTTATAATTTAATATTTTATTCATTGAGTCAGCTCTTTAATTATCTTTTCTGCAAGTTGTGTTTAAATGGGAGGGTCCTTTTTAAAGGAAAATTCCCCTAAAAATGCTTATTAACTCAAATAACTGTGTCAGATCTACCGTAGTCTTTATTTTCTCTGTAATCAGTTTACATTATTCTTTCCAGCAAACTGGGAATTATCATGAAATTACAGACCCAAAAAATATTGGATTTCCAAAAAGAAGGGCCTAGTGCTGTTTCAAAGCTTTCTCTATGTGGCAGGAATTCATTTCTGGAGGAGGAATAGATCGTCCTGGCGCTTTACTTATTCATACGTGTATATTTCATTGGCCCAAAATTAGTCAAATGAGTCTAAAAGTATACAGGAACCAGCCTGAAATATAGTCAGCGTTTAAGTTTTAAACTGTAGGAGGTAAACTTCCTCCAGGTTGCTAAAGCCAACAAATTCCCAGGAAGAAAAGGACGAAATATGACATTTGTGGCAGAAACATTGACTGAACTGATGAAAATAATGGATGGATGTTGGCTCCAAAAAAAACTATCAAAATCAAAACTCACAAGTCTTGAGAAATTTGGAGCATTAAGTGTTCATTTTACTTTATATGCGCTGGTGGTAACTTGAGAAATCACATTTTTTATTAAGGAAGTGACAAGTATGTGTATAGTTGTTGCTAGTGTCAACAACGGGTTTGATTTTCTGTGTTTTATTGCATCCATCAATGCCTTTGCCACTCGGAGCCCCCATAAATGCAAACGTCATCATCCAAAATGGCATCTTACTGTATAAACTGATGCACTTTAGTCTCCCTGCACAAAGCACTGCACTTCACAACAAAGTAAAGACTGCGTGTGCGGAATTTAAAGATAATGTGTGGCAGGTGATTGCAGAACAGGTTGGATGTTTGGTACCGATCGCAAAACAAGTTATCTACGAAAGCTTCTTGCTAATGTCCTTGTTTTGTCTTGTATTGCCAAATTTTGTACTGAATAGAAATTTTATCGGTTGACTGATTTGAACACAAACTTGGTGTGTAAAGGCGTTTAAATTCTCAGAGTTTCCAAAAGGGTTAAGCAGACAAACGCAACACTAACGCCTCCACCTCTTCCTCCAGCAGCAGGGCCCCTTCCTCCCTGCTCTACCCAGCCCTCCTCTGCCTCCTTCTGGTTGCAGCTCTGGCTCTCCTGGCCTGTCTGATCTGGGCTGTCCTTGAGCCTCCGTGCCAGTGCAGCGGTAGGATGCCTCGTAGCTTCCACCTGGCACTCAGGTACGTCAACGGGCCCCCACCTACCTGAAGTTCACCGAGGGACTCTCATGGGCTTTCCTCAGGCTCGACAGAACGGAGGTTTGCAACTCACGTAATGCTCATTTCAATTAACCAGCATGACTCGAACATCAAAGATCTGACAGAAATCTGCAGGGAATGCAGGATGAAAAAGCAGGATAATAAGACCTCGAATCAAGGGGCAGCACTGAGGGTCAAACATGCCTCAACAATCCCCGAAACAGCAGATGTGGTTGTTTCTGTCCATTTTTTTTCTGTTAAGTTCAATCATTATCCACGTAGCAAACTACACAATTATCTCCTTTTATGGGTTCAACTCAGGCTGCTGTAAGCTATATTTAGTGCCACCCATGCTTTAGGGGTTCTAATATCTGAAATTCACTCAAAAAAAGAAAAAAATTGTTGTTATTATTCCATCTTTAAAGACAAAAAGAATTTGCCAGAAAAGTGAGATAATTCCACCGTTCCTCTGTGCCGTTTCCATCATTTTACCCTCAACTTTCTAAAGAATGGGAGAGTATCTTTAAAAAAAGAGGTAGAGTACTGCATCAACATCAAGAAAAAATACTTTGTATTGGAATCAGCTGAAATAATGTCATCATGTTGGCTTTTTCTTTTATAAAATAAAAAAAGATTAGGACTTGAGAAAGAATGTTCATCCTTGACTTTGAAAATTGTTATTTGACACAATGTACTTACCACTCGCTTACCTTTTTCAGTAAAAAAAAAGCCAAGGACTGTGTAAGAGGGGGTTTGTATTTACAACTCCACGTTAGCCAATTCTAACTCGTTTGGATGCGGCTTATTTTCTAACCAACTATTGGATGCAAACTTCTCCTGAACTGCACTGTTTGAGCACAAGAAATGGCCACATGAGATTAATGAGTTGTAAAATATAAAAAATGTTGACGATTGTGTCTGTCGGCAGCTGAAGATGAGACTGTTTTGATACCGTCAGTGGTGTGTTGTGATTATATTTGCAGTTTATGTGATAAATTTAAACTCCTGAAAGCTGGAAACAAGATTATAGTTCCTGATTTTACCTAGGGACAAAACCAAATCATGTAATGTTTGAGACATACTCACTCTTGCTCAGTGTCTCGTCTCTGTCTCTGTATGTGTGTGTATATATGTGTATGTGGTTGGTTGCAATTCCAAAGTTTAATTAACCACGCTTGGATAAACCAAAGCGGAAAGATAGAAACGTGAAAACCCTGTTCCCACAGCAGTGGCTTAGCTTTGAAGCCTCATTTTCACTGCATGGTTCGGCTTGGCTCGACTCACTTTTGGTACCAGGTCATTTTTCTCTTTTTTTTTTGCTTTCCACTACTGATAGTACTAAGGATTTCCAGCTGATCGGCGTACGAACACCACGTGAAAATTTTGTGACATCAACGTGACACTCGCTGAATCTTCTTATCGGCAACCAAACAGAAGAACGTCAGCACTTTGTCAATTAAGCGGTGCAGTGTACTGCATAGTGTGCTGCATAGTGTACGCCTTAGTGTATTGCATAGTGTACTGCATAGTGTACGCCTTAGTGTACTGCATAGTGTACGCCGTGGTTTTGCGAGCTGCCATTTTGATTCTCTCTGCCCAATCAGTGGTCTCCAGTATTTTAACTCTACCTTCTAGTATCGGCTGAGCTCGCTTGGGACCACGACCGAGGTCGTACTAAAAGAAGTACCATGTACTATCCAAAACTTTTGGTAACGGAAAACCAGAAAAGAACGAGTCAAGTTGAGTAGAGCCGTGCTGGTGCCATGCAGTGGAAATGTGGCATAAATGTCCACACGTTGCAGGAAAATAAAGTTGAATGTGTTTGAGGATTTATAATAGAAATTTTCTCTCTGTTTGTTAAAATGCCATCAAATAAACACAGTATATATCCTAAAAAAAAGTACGGGGCCGAAACATCTAAAGGCATCTGACTTGTACTGCTGTTTATTTCTTTTTTTCCAAATAGGAAATAATAGAAAGTAATTTACGATTTCCTGACATTGTATAAAACCAGCACTAACGCAAAGGAGGTGAAGTCCAGTCACATCCAGGAAACTTTTCTAACTCTCATTATTGTGTAAAAAATGGAATGAAGCAGAGTCTGATAAATATGACATTAAAATATGTATTGCCTTGCTATCTGTGCTAATGTAGCTAATGTAAAGGACGCAACTAACAAGCTAGCATTATGCTTTAAAATGATCGTATGTAATACTTTGACTGCCATTCATGTCAAAATGATGAAGTATTTTGTATTTAATATTAATCACTAACTGCCTTATTACACTGTGATAGCACTTAGTATTTCTAAAGATGTTTTGCAAAAAGGGAAATGTATTGCTGTTTATGTCAATGGTTAAAGGACCATGTCTGTTTTTTTATGGTTTAGCCCATTAATCATTACTGCTGTCCTTTTTCTAAACAACCAAAAGTGTGTACGAATTTGGTTTTCCTTTTTATTCGCAGTCAGCTTTCGGTTACAGTTAATTTCTTTTAAAAATCATCTTGCAGAGACTTGGAACTTTCTGCAGAGAAATAATCCGTCACAGCCAAGATCCTGTCGTAATTAATTGTAGTGAAAGTTGTGTTGTTGGTGTGCGGTGACGCACTTGAAATGCAGTTGGGTTTGAAAAGTAAAAAACAGTAATTTCACTTTGACCAAAGATAAAAGGATACACGGATGGATTATCTGTTTACAGCTAGCTTCAAGTCTCAGACACTCTTGTTTCTACTATGTTGAGTGTTTTCAGATGATGGAATTTATGTCACACTGACTCTTGGTGATTGGTTATATAGTAGGAGGCAATGTATATCTGATAATTACTAAATGGGCTGAAACCTAAGACACCGCATGGTGTCAGTGAAGTGTGTAATGATGTCTTTGTTTCTTGCTTGCTGTGGAGTTCTGACTGATTTTTACTTTTACTTTCACCGTCCACTAACAGTGTCAATCATGTCGAGTTCAGCTTATAGACTGTAATGCCTTCCTCTTTGACTCGTCTTTTCTTGTTTTGTCATCTCACCGTTGGACAATCGTTTTTTTTAAGAACATTTTTTGGAGTTGATTCAGTAGTTTGTTGGAGTTGCTTTATTAAACCGAAATGTCTGACTTTCTCAGGGGAAGATGTCAGTCCAGGTTCCCTAAAAAGTTCATTTCCAGAGGATGAAATTGTTAAAGCCATTCTCATCAGGCTGCATGATCATGATGAAGGCATATGTTTTAGGGTTTGACAAGATCATTGCAAAGGGAATCTTGTAAATCAACTGGCATCTAAAACATTTCACTAACTAATGAGTTGATTGTTGTTTAATGTTTCAAAAAGGGATATTGCATCCAATCAAATGCTCCCGATTCTGTGTTTGAAGATGACAAATAAAACGAATTGTATGAAACATTTGTATTTTCTTGATCATTTGGTCAGTTTTGTGTTTGTTTTTGTCTAAATGTACCACGAGAATCCATTCATGTTTTTCATTTATAGAATTTGTTTTAATGGGAGAGACTAACAGACTTTGCTGGCTGCAAAGGGGTCCAATACAGACCAGAGATTACCGTTTGCCTGTTTTTAAAAACCATCCAGTCTTTCCGAATGTAGATATTATAGAAAGAAAAACAAGAAGTAAAAATGTTGGCATTGAATGTTAAAATATGTTTATGCACTTATATCATTGGTCTTATCTGTCTGGCGATCAGGTAGCACCAAGAAACCATCAAGGAAAAAGCTTTTATGTTACCAAAATATTTGTTGGAACATTCCCACATCCGGTCAGTTTGAAAGTGACACGGGTAACATTTTCAAGCTTCATCGTGACACTTTTTTAAAGGGACTGCACTTTCATCGGTTTGACAGACCAAATCTGGTGGAATCCAAATTCTGATGGTAAATATATTTTATCTTCTATTTCAGTCCAAGTTCACTTTTGAATACATTAGTTGGAGTGCAGAGTTTCGAGGTACTTGTACTTTACTTGGGTTTTATGCTACTTCATCTCCACTACATCTCAGAGGGAAATATTGTTTTTATATTATAGATTTAAGCTACCCAGTATATAAAGCAATTCAACTCCACCTTTTACCAGCTGCAACATTCAAGTGACTGGTGCAGTGCCTGTTCGGGATGTGCTCGTGCCGCTGCGTCTAGGGTTTGGAAGACTATGCATGCGTTTATGGTAGCAACGCTGCAGTCTTTGCATCATGACGGCAAAAGCTCCAATGAAAGTTTTATGAACTCGAAGTCAAAGCCCCATTAAATGTGTACGCACCATTTGTGCGTTTTGGAAGAAAGTGGAAGTTCAGACATGACGACACACATGGATGTCTTCATTGAAAGGGCACCTTTACGGATAAATGTGCAAGGTCACACACACACACACACACACACACACACACACACACACACACACACAGTGCACTCCTATGTTTACAGACACACACACTCTTTACACGGAGCGTTTAGCTTTAAAGTCCAACACACACCTCTAATGCTATTACCTTCTCAAATGTCAGATTTATCCCGTTAACGTTTTCTTCATCATATAGTTCCTGATTTGAACCATAATCTTGCTGTTTTTTTATTTTTTAGATTGCATTGTATTCAGACGGTAGTTGTACGGCTTATCGTATTCAAACAACATTTAACATTTAATTTCTTCATGCACATGCTCAATTTTCAGAGTTTGGGCTATTTTGCTTTAATAACATCTCTCTTACTAGTGGAAAGAAAACATTTGAAATACAGTGTTTTGTACATGAGTTTTTTTATACTAACTTACTGTAGTCTATTTGTGTCTGTAGATTTCTCAAATTCTCAAAAAATCAGCCTAAGATAATATGCCTCATTTGTATATTCAAACATAACATTTCTGAAAACTTCATACAAAAAATATTTGCTTTAATCAACTGGGGAATTCATGTTGATATATATTATTTAAAACTGTTTACCCTATTCACTTAGACACTGATGGTTTCTCCTTTTTAGTTTTTAATCCCCAAATTCAAAATGCTTATTAAAGCCAGGTATACCTGCATGTAAACACACATGTTCACACTTTCTAAAAATCCTAGTAAAAGCTTTCCCTGCGCTGGTAATCCCCGCTTTCTGTAGGCCTATTAGCAGTGTCACCGATCTCAATGATTCTGCTTTCTGCAGACACGTGAGCGCGGCATGAGATCCAACGCGCACGTTATAAAACGGATTGTTCTGGTCCTTGATTATGAGCCGCTTTGGAACCCGCTGTGATAGCTGCCAATGGTAGATGCGTGTGTGGTTCTAATAACAGCAACAGGATGAGAACGCACCTGTACCAGCAAAGAGGAGTGAAGAGGATTGAACAGACTTCAACGATTTCACAATTAATGGTGATATCCAGATCAATGTTAATAATCACCCCAATCTTTAATCCAGCTCCACAGTGTCTGTGTCAGGCCTAACAACGTCCCTTTAGCTTGTGTAAAAACACTGTAACTTCCGACCTCTCGTGGCTAATTGCTTCAGTGTACCACTCTAAACTTCACTTCTGTTCCAGTTTAGAACAATTTTCTCGAATGTTACATAAACATCCTCCACGGATTCGGCCACACTCAGTGGTGAAAGAAGAAGTATTAAAATATTTAATACTACATTGTAAAAGTACTCCGTTGCAAGTCCCTCCTTCAAAAGTGTATCAAAGTAAAAACACAAAAGTGTCAACACACACACACATGTACCTAAAGTACCAAAAGTAAAAGTACACATTATGCATAATAATCTATTTCAGTAACATATTTTATATTATTGAATTGTAAGTACTGATTCATTGTTTTGTTCATCAAACTATAATGATGTGTGTGTGTGTGTGTGTGTGTGTGTGTGTGTGTGTGTGTGTGTGT
>CALSCE010009408.1:2084496-2158442 GCA_943593645.1 Bovichtus variegatus | reverse complement strand
CACACACACACACACACACACACACACACACACACACACACACACACTGTTTTATTTCATCAAGCCGGGGATCAATTTTTGGACAAGCGATGCCAGAAAACAACATACCTGTGTTTGTGCGTGATTGAAAGTCTCACAGAGTGCAGAAATGTGATTGTACATTTGAATATCTGTCCAAGAGATTCTTTTTTTATTCTCAATGTAACAATATTATTTCTGCATGTCAGTACTCCAGCTAAAACACGACTTCATAGATGTTAAACCCTCTGGCAACATGCATCAAGTCCTGACATATTATACACCATAACCCTCCATAACAATATCTGTATCTGATAAAAAATGCTCTCCTCATCCCAAATGACATTAAATACTTTATAGCAGATCCCCTGAGCTACAGGAGAGATGGAGCAGGGGGCCTCGACTACATGCGTTGCATATTTAACTGGGTGTATGGTGGCCTAAATAATCATGTACGAGCATAACTATTTATAGTGCATACAATAGCAATAATATTATTACATAGCTACTAGTTTATGCCGCTATGTATAAGTGATTTAGCACAGGTTAGCTAGCTGAGAATTCATTTTTTATTTATTTTTACCAGTAGGACTATTTATCTTTGCTATTGATATGTTGGATTTATGTTACTGCAATGTGTGTTTGCAGACATATTTAAGTTTTTAAAAAAACAAATAAAAACTTTCAAAGCATTATCAAACAATAACTTGGCGGACCCCCTGCAGCAACTCCGAGGACCCCCGAGGGGTCCCGGACCCCCTGTTGAACACCCATGCTTTATAGCAATGAATATTTATATGATGACGTAACTCACTGCGTCTCCCAAACCCTGAACCTCGTGAACAACTATTAAAACGTGTCGGCGTAGATATAAAATTAGGCATGAGGAGTCTGCATTTACATTACATGTTTAACTCCGCAACTTTATTTCTAAATTTTGAAAAAAATTAGTTTTTTTAACCTTGTGAACTGTAGTTGAATAACATGAATATTTCCTTATCTTACTTTAAGTGATGTGTTTAAAGTCCACTGTCAAGCAGAGAAGTACAGACCGAAAACAAAAGTGTGTCAGCCTCTCAGTAAGCGTGATGAGAAATCCCATTAGGAACTGTAAAAATGATGTAAAAGGACATCAGACTGACCTCCAGGCATGTGTCGCTGTGGGTGGAGAGCGCTGCTAAGATTATCAAGCCTCAGCTCCCTTATAAAACCAACACTGATCACTTTGCTCTGAGTTTTAATGCAGATAAAAGCATCCACCAACTGGCTAAGAATAGTACTCAACCTATATGTAAACACAGCAATTAACATGGCATTACCTGCACCCATCTGTAGGATAGTACAGGGGTGTGGGTGTGTGTGTGTGTGTGTGTGTGTGTGTGTGTGTGTGTGTGTGTGTGTGTGTGTGTGTGTGTGTGTGTGTGTGTGTGTGTGTGTGTGTGTGTTGGAGCTATGTGTCGGCAGTGTAGTGCAAGATAAAGTCGGGATGTTCCCCCGGCTAATAGCTTTGGATCGGAGCCCGCAGTGACAGGACTGACCAACCAACCGGCTGCTGTGTGAAGGAGTCTGGTTCACTGCTAAGCCACCGCCGAGACAGGAAGCTGTGTGTGTGTGTGTGTGTGTGTGCGTGTGTGTGCGTGTGTGTGCATGTGTGTTTTCGGTGTGTCAGACAGCTGATGCTTTTTGAAAATTAAAAGTGACGTGCATAAACAGAAAGATGTTGGTGTTTTTTTGGTGCTTAAACTGATGCTCTGACACGATCAATACAAGAGCAGACTGACTGGAATATTTTACAAGCTGATGCTGGAGGCTGAAAGTGCTCTATGTAGCTGTTTAAACCTCTTAAAAGCCTCAACTATGACCCTGAATTTTGCCTTAATTTAAAAAGAACACACTGACTCAATGGTGAATGGCAGTTTTACATGTGTTTATTCTGTATCGTCATAGATGCAACATCAAATGCAAATATCGCAAATATCCTGCACATAAATGTCTCTACACATTTACTCAAAAATTGAGCCTAACATATTTGGTATTTGCACAAACTCTGGGGTTTCTTCGGAGTGAGAGAAAGTGTTGTTTCTGAGAGGCACAGACACGGAGAGCTGAGCCGACGTCCCCTGAGAGTTTGGAAAAGAGATTAAAACACAGCAGAAAATGTAAAGAAGTCAAGACGGAGAGATGAACGAGGAGGCAGTGGGATCTCATCACTCAGGACACAACTCATGACTTGTCAGGAATGAGAATACAACCCTAATTAAGTTTAAGAAACCACCTAATGAAATTGGTTGTTGTTGTGCTGCTTAAAGCTTTGGGCTCGGTCCAGGTTCACTTTAAAAACATTTTTTTATGTAATTAATCAGGAAATGTCTCACTTCTCTCTCTCTCTCTGGCTGTTGGAAGTAGAGACGCAGTATAGATGTTAAGTAGGGGCTTCTGTGTTGCAGGCATGAGCTCTGAAAATTAAATGTGCTGTTAATTTTCTCATCAACGATGTTAGCTCCTCACTGCACCTGCAGAACATCAAATGAAGGACTTGGAAAATATCTGCTTGTTAGATAGGAAGTCAAAGGTGCAAGAAGCCTGTGGGCATGAAAAAAAAGGAACACAGACAAGTATGACTTCTAAGTCATATGAGTCCATGGCGAAAGCTAAATATCATGCTTTTTTAGAAAACTCATAACAAAAATCTGCAGTTTGAATCAATACAATTTAGGATTCTGGGTCAATATTAGAAAAAGTTAGTGACTTGCTTCATCTGTCTTCCAACACCGGCCGAGGCTCTTAGGTGTTCTAATATCTGCTTTACCAAACTGCTGTAAAAAAAAAATATTGAAGAACAATGTCCATGATATGAAGCTCCAGTCGAGGATCTTTATATCATGGACATTGTTCTTCAATATTTATTATTCTTTTTTTTTTTTTCTAAATCACTGACGTGGTCCTAGTTGGTACTGTGCACTGTCATGTTCCCACATTTCTAAATAAACTGGCTCAAACCAGTTGACCACTTTGCCTGGTTGCTAATACAGCCTTGAATCAAATGCCTGAAAAATCCCAATACACAAATACTTACAATAGTGTGACATAAATGTATAAATCAGTGATGGAAAGTAAGTACAGTTACTCAAGGACTGTGCTGTAGAACCATCTTGAAGTATTTAGTCTTAACATAAGAAAATTAAATTATCGGCTACTTCATAGTTCTACTCCCCGACATCTCAGAGGGAAATATTTTACTTTTTACTCCCCTACATTTATGTGACGGCCTTAGTTACTAGTTACTTTACAGATCAAACGTTAGGTAAACATATCATCTCTGCTACAGATGAATCCTTCCAACAGTATATAATGTGATGTAATGTGCTCCACCTCCACCAGCTGTAACATCAAAATGCTGCTTTTGTGTTTAAGCATCACTAATAATATGATATTAATAATAATATCAACCTGTAAGTGACAATTCTGCCCAACAAGAACTTTTACTTTAATACTTTAATTGCATTTTGCTGTCACTTAAGTGAATGTAAGACTTTTACTTGATACATAGTATTTGTACAGGGCGGTACTGCAACATTTACTTCCTTACTTGTTCTTCCACCCCTGGTAAAAAACACTGTAAATGACTGCCATGAAGCAGTCCTGTCAGTTATTCAGCTATGTTTGCCATGTGCGCTCAAAACGAGCAGAGACAATGAAGGATTGGCTGCATCGGTATTACAGTTACAGACAAATGACTCTCGTCCTGCATGCCGTTCACATTGTACAGATTGCCGTGCTTTATTTGAGGCCTTTTTAGCAGCCTGTCTCACTTATTGGATTTATGTGAGCAGGGTCTAATGGACAGTGAGGGGCGGAGTTGCTTTGAGTGGTTGACAGTAGAAACAGACAGGAGGGTGTTAACATTGCACAGCGTGGTCTTCATTCTGCTCCCTGGGGTGAAAGATCAAACCCGCTTTAGAGCCTCAGTAGATTAGGACTGACAGGACTCAGTGCTCCCCCAGGTCCAATCACTCAGTCTGGAGGAAGTAAAGAGAAGAACAGACAGTAGATTGAGACTCTTCCACCTCAGCTTTGTCTTCAGGGTCCCTCCCCTCCTGGGCAGAGCTTTCAGGTGACGTAACCTCCCGACTTCATTGTCTGCATGTTTCTTTTTATCTTCAAACATGAGAATTGCTACATTTTGGAGATATCGTGTGTAAAATCTATGTTTGTATAACTTTCATCCTCAGTGGCACCACCTGGTCTTCATACGGGCAGCAAATAACTCAAACAAATATTGACCAAATACATTTTGATCTGCCAAGAATAATTTATTCCATCACTTTCAGTTAAAAAGAGATGGTAACACTGAGAATAGATCTAACAATAACACAGTCATTGTGGGGCGGCTGTGGCTCAGGAGGTGGAGGTCATCCACCAGTCAGAGGGTCAGTGGTTCAATCCCCAGCCTCTGCAGTCAGCATGTCAAAGTGTCCTCAGGCAAGATACTGAACCCTTAATTGCTCCCAATGGCCAACTGTGTGTCTGTGTGTGTGTGTGTGTGTGTGTGTGAATGGTTATCACTGATGAGCATGTGGCACCTTGTAGCCTCTGACTCTGTATGAATGTGTCTGAATGCTGATGTGTTGTAAAGTGCTTTGAGTGATCACAAAGATTGGAAAAGTGCTATATAAATGCAGAACATTTACAGTAACCTCCATTTTGAAACAAATCTACCACATGTCTCTTTCGACTTCGACCGAGAACATCACTTAACGCCATGTTATTTATTTTTTTCCTGGGGAGGGCTTGAAACATATGAATCTTTTTGTAAGACCCTCAAATCACCTTTCAATAAGTAGATCAGTCAAAACAACCTCCTCATCATCAAATAACATCAAATAACCAAGTAAAATCAATGGAAAAGAAGTAGGCTACACGCACGCTATGAAAACATCGGCTGGTCACTACAATTCTCTTCAGCTGCCTTTGTTTCTGGTCAACTTTCACTTTGCAACTGCTTCAGTATGAAACTAGAAGGGCACTCGCAGAGCGCAGAGAACAATAATGCGTGTATCCGCTCTGTGATGCAGGTCCGCTCCCATGACACACCAAGCTTCATGAAAGTCGGGCGAGTCATCTTTCCGTAGTCCTTCTGACAGACAGACAAACTCACTGAACCGAAAACACACCCTCCATGGCAGAGGTAATAATTGTGCGTTTGGATAACATAACCTTCCTTGAACCAATTAAGTCCAAAGGTCAGTTCACAATGTGATGCAAAATGGCTTTTCATTTTTTATGTGTGTGTAGTCAGAAAATACACAGGACGGTCAGATAGCACCAAGAAAGTGAAATATAGGAAAGGACATCTGGTTCAAATCCACTGCTTTGACATCGCACCCTGTCTTCCATCTGATCTTCATCTGATATTCTGATGCAGTCAACTCACAGAATGATTTCCCTCTGGTACCCTGGAGCTCTGGCCTGCTGGCTGCTGCAGATTCTGTCTGCTCAAAACTTTCGTGAAATGTCTTTTTCTTTGTGTTGCCAGATGAAAACATGCTGAATATAACCGTCATCACACGTGTAGTAGCCACTCAACATGCAGTGTACAAATACACCACTGTCTCTCCATGTCTCTCCTTCCAAGTGTCCACTCAGTACACCAGTCAAACCGCAATGAGCTCACTCAACCGCCAGACCCCTGGGGCATTATGGGTAAACTCACAACATTATGCTCTCTATTGACTAGTGACGTGCACTCCAGGGACTATGTAAACCAAGCAAATACACACACACACACACACACACGCACACACACACACACACACACACACACACACGCACACACACACACACACACGCACACACACACATACGCACAGTGCAGAACAAGGCTGGGCTTAGTATGCAGGCTTGATCATTGGAATGTTTGTTTGTGGTTTATTTCTTTTAGGGCAGTAATGCCTTTGGCTTTGCCCTTTAGGATTGTGGGTAAGATTTTTGGGAGTATCACACAAGGTTTTTTTTATCTCCTTTGTGATGTGCTGACTGCTGTTTTTTTGTTGGATATTTTAAGGAAGCAGCATTTGTCCCCAATTTGTCTAATTTGAGAACCAATTAGTTTGAACTTTAATAAGCATGTCTTTTGGGGGAGTGTAAATGGACTACTGCATGTATATAACGCTTCTCTAGTCTTTGCAACCATTCAAAGCGCTTTTACAACACAAGTCAGCGCTCATACACATCCATACAGATTACCACGCATTCAGCTGTATCTGTCCGAATACTAGGGTTAAGTCTACTAAGTGAGTAAGTGTGATTAAAAAATGAGCAGAACAGTTTCTACCGCCTGACCTGCTGTTCATTCCCCTGATCATCCCCAGTAGTTTATAGAGGCCGACGAACTAACTTTCACTCGTTCTCCGTCAGATTGTCTTTTGCATTACGCTAAGCTTTCCAGAAAGCCTGTCTGTTCCTGCCTGCTTAATTTCCCGGACTACTCGCATGCCTGGTAAAGTTTCCCGACCTGGTTCTGTTTTCTCAGATTCAGGGTGTTGGACTTGCTCTTAACTCTCTCAAGTTGTGCTTTTGGGTCTTTGTCTGTTCTATGCAAGCCACTGTTACAAGTATTGCAAAAGTAAATCAGTGCCCTTTTCTCTGGTCTTCATGGTGCGTTGCATTTTAACTTTGTTTGAGCCTGGCACGCCTCAAGATGGCTAAGGATGAGGTAGAATTTGGTTGGTCGGTGAGGAACTTAAATAATCGCATTGTGTCAGTGTCTGCAAGTTGGTAGCTTGGCCTGCTATCTTTGCTGGTACGAGCCCTACAGCTCATGCTTTGTTTGGTTTCTGTTGGACTGAGCTTTATTGCAGCTTTGTTTCCTTTGTGTTGAGCGCCCTGGTACAACTTGGTTGGCTGTGAGCCTTTGTTTGGAGGAACCTTTTGCTGTGCTACTTTTCCTAAAGTTATTGTGCTGAATCCAGTTTTGTGTGCATTTGGTAGGTCACATGTTGTAAAGGCAGAGCATCTTGAACTATGTTTTGTCTATCTGCAGGCCACCTTGTTGGACACTTTCTTTTTTTTTTGCTGACCACACGTCTCACTGTTCTATATCTCTCACTTTCCTGTCTCTGCAAAAAAACATCTGCAATGTCAGGTGGTTACTATTCTACACTTTTATCACGAGTTCAGAAACCGTCTCTCCCCCATGCACTCATGAGCACCAGTTTTGTATATACTTCCAAATGTTGCAGCCTGTCTTTGCTAATAGTTTCTCATTCTTCAATTTCTCCTCTGGATCCAAGGTTGCTGGGTGGGGTAATTAGAGCTGGTTAGATGCATGGATGGTGGTTAGAGGTTTTATGTCTCTGGTTTTATGGGAGTACCTTTGTATGATAGCCATTATAGTGTAATGAGTGGCTTTATAAGATTGGCACTTATGGTGGGAGCTTGACAATGGTTCTAAGTGTGGAGTCTATTAAGATGGTATGAACTTTGTTCGTATCCACGATTGATTCTTATTTTATTAATACCCATTGATTTCTGCGATTCACAAGTGTTTAATTATTTTTTGCTGATTGAAGGCAGTCTTACCAAGGTATAGATAAAGATAAAAACATCTGGTAACATAAAAAAAAGCATGAATATCATAGAATATTATATCTTTAAGAGCGATTGGTCCATTGATCCCAAATAAGACTATAAAAGCCCTTGGAGGATGATAATGTGTGCGTTCAGCTTCTGAATGTTGAAATGTTGCTGCATGTGGCCCATCGTCTCTTATCTGAAGGTCTCTGAAGGAGTTAGATCTAAATATTTGAACAGTTAGCACGGTTATATAGCCCAATATCACAAATTATACATTTGTTTCAGTGGGCTTTACAGACTGTACAGGATACAACCCCCTCTGTCCTCAGACCCTCGCACCACACAAGGAAAAACTCCCTAAAAGAAACCCCACAACTATAGAGGAAACATGTTCTAAACCTCAGGGAGAGACTGAGGAGGATCCCTCTCCCAGGACGGACACACTGTAATAGGTGACGTGTGTACAGAACAAACAACATAGTAAAAATACAATATAGACAATCTATGCGACAGAAAACTTGATACGATCGTATATAAAAAAGATGGATCCAGGGGGATGTCAATAAAGGCTCCTGGTGTCAGGCAGGACCAGGGCAACAGGTGCAGCCACGATTCATGATCCAAACGTAACCTTTAATAGTGGCAACCTGCCAGATGAGAGACACAGAAACTCCGGGGATGATGCCCCGGATGAACAGTTAGTAACATGCATTTAAGGGACATGAATGCATATAAATAGAGAGGGAGAGGAGGAGAGTGAGAAAGATAGGGAAAGGAGGAGAGGAGTCCCCCGACAGTCTAAGCCTATAGCAGCATAACTAGGGGCTGGTCCAAGGCAAACCTGAGCCGGCCCTAACTATAAGCTTTATCAAAGAGGAAAGTCTTTAGCCTGCTCTTAAATGTGGAGAGGGTGTCTGCCTCCCGAACACACACTGGGAGCTGGTTCCACAGTAGAGGAGCTTGATAGGTGAAGGTCTCTGAAGAAGTTAGATCTAAATATTTGAACAGCCAGTCAACATTTCTTTACATCATTAAAATATCATAATTCCACCAACATATGCTAACTTCAACAAGTCCTTACTTTGTTAAAAACATACACACTTAACCAATGTGTCATTACTACCGTAAAATGTCCTTGTTTCACCAAAACATTAATGTTTTTTTTCTGCCAAAATGTTTTGATTTTGGCAGTATAAAACCCAAAGTGTTCTCGCAGGAGTGCAAAGACGCACACCCACAAGCACATCACGTACGTGCACAGATACTGTGTGTAACACACTTGGAGCTGCGTCCTGTCAGATCGCACAGCTACGCTCAGTGAGATGAAAAGAAAAAGAGAGCTGTGAAGAGAGGCAGAGAACGAGAGAAAACACTGTTTTTAGGCCAGTCTAGTTAAGACCTCACTGTCCCAGTTGAACAGAATATAGAGCTCACACTCTGAGATGAAAGCTGTGTGTGTGTGTGTGTGTGTGTGTGTGTGAGTGTGTGTACAGTACACTCAGCAGTAGGTCTGTCTCTCTGGGACAGATCTCAGTAGGAGTTGGAGGAGAGACAGACAGTGTAGAATGAATCTGTGTTCTCAGTCTGAACGCTGTCACTTTTAAAGCTGTGGACTGCAGGAACGTGAACCCATCTGTATCAGACCTGTGGCTTCATTCCGTCTGAACATATGTGTGCGTTGAAGGGACACTTCTGATCTTTTGACTCGATGTGCATCAATTGACATAACAGCAATTGTAGTATTTGCAGAGCTTCAGCTCATAGCCTGATTTACACCAAATGTGATTCCGAAAAAATATGGTGACAATGGATTTTCTAATGGCTGTTGACACTATTTTCTGATTAAGGAAGTAATGCAAAGAAAGATCAAAAATCCCCTCTGTAAAAAAACGAATTTTGAACCTGGCTTCAGCCAATGTTTAGATTTCTCTTCAGAAAATGTATGCAAATAAATAAATATTTAATAAGATAATGCCTCATTTGCATGTTATAACATTTCAGAAAACTCTTAATACTAAAAAAATAATAATGGCCTTAATGTAAGTAATGAACTGTGGAAGTTTCATGGTGATATCTGTTATTTACAGTTTTTACCCTATTCCCCTGTAGTGTCTCCCAAAATGTTCATATTAACTGTGTCACATCATCCAACTTATTCTAACCCTGCTCTGGGGAAGTATCAACTTCTCCACAAGTCAGGCAAGATCCGCACTCACTCATCATTTGGTACCGGGTCGCACAGAAAGAATAAAATGTTTATTTTTTTTGTGTTGGTAATATTTATTGTAAACATTTTTATGTATTATATTATATATATTTCAACGTAATTATAATATAAATAAAGTGCATGATATAATTAAATGTTCTGCATTTATACAATCACTCAACAACACATCAACACAGAGTCAGAGGCTACAAGGTGCCACATGCTCATCACTGATAAACACACACACACACACACACACACACACACTTGGCCATCAGGAGCAATTTGTGGTTCAGTATCTTGCCCAAGGACACTTTGACATGCTGACTGCAGAGGTTGGGGATCGAACCCCAAACCCTCCGACTGGTGGACGACATAGGCGCCCACAAACTTTAATGTGTGTTTTCTTATGTCATTCTGCCACAATGAATGTCAGCAATGGCGTTTTTTGTTTGATGCTGTCGCCGATGGATGTGCGTTACTATGTATGGAAGTTACTCCTCACTTAGAGGTGTGCTGGTGACCTTCAGGATTCCCCCAAAATAAAGTGGAACAGACGACCAAGACTAGCAGGGCCGAGGGGCAGATGACCATCGAGAGAGTATTTTTGTCAACAATTATCACCGAGTTTATTGTAAGCTATTTTGTTGAGCTGCCTCTAAGTTGGGCTGTTATTGTGAAAGGTAAATATTGAACGCGCTGCTGTTGACAATGTGGGACGTAGTAAATAGTCGATGCTGTCCCTTTAAAATGTTCCCTTTAAAGAACCATGGGAACATATTTGCAATGTTTTAACCCCCTTTATTTACTACTAATGTTGTTAAGTTACATGTTTTTTTTCCCAGGCAGCCCTTGGTTTCAGTTACAGGATTATACAGGCACTGTCCTGTCTCAGTGTACCGTCCTGGTTTGACTTCTAAATCTGCTCTGCTGTCTAACTGGCAGTGTAATAGGCCATGCTTACTGCCATCAGATTAGCTTGCAGTAGCCTTTAGTCTGATGTGTACATCTGAAAGCTGGGGAGCTAACAGACTTATGTGTGTTTATGTCGTCAATAACAACAACTGTCTTCTTCTGCCAACTGGAGTCATCCAGGGCTATTTCAGCTTGTTGAGGACACTATGGTAGTAGATGCAGTGGTATGAGGAAGTGGCGCTCATTTTTCTTCCCTGTTCTCGACAGGTAACTCGTGATCTTCGGCTCACAAGATCTACTTTTTCTCTGTCAGTGTTGCTTCTTCACGAGGTGAATCAGAATCAGAAAACCTTTATTCGTCCCACAGCGGGGACATTTACTGCGCTACAACAGCAAAGGGACAGTGCAGAAAAGAGTGTAATATAAGATAAGTACAAACTATAAGTACAAAAAACACAACAACCGTGGTAAGTAAGTAGCAGGTTAACATAATACAGTAAGTGAACATGTGAGAGTAATACTCTAGCAGCCAGTGGTAACAATAATACATAGTAAAAAGAGATGTATTGCACATACGTATTGCACATGATTGTATTGCACAGGTGAAGCCAATCCCTGTTGCAGCTGCAGCTCACGTCGACACATTCGCATTTTGTGGTGAATGAACACAGACTGCAGAAACACTCCGGCAGTCAAACTTGTGCAAATAAAGTGAGGCCAAGATTCAATTCAATCTGAACACACCAGACATGTTGACATCATCCCAAACAGATCTATGGAAAACAAAAACAAATACAATGTACAATGATGACGATGATGATGATGATGATGACAGGACATTACCAGACCTGATTAAACTGAAGATTCTCTGGTGCTAACCCACCTCTGGTTCTTGGATTTTTCATAGATAATACAAGTACTTATATATGTAAAGGAGAATATAGACTTGAAGCCCAAATAGAAGCTCACGGATGCAGTTATGCTCGTGAGGAGTGACGGAGATCCGGCATCAGAGAATTTACAGCCATGGAGGATAAAGACATGAGATAAAACACAGCACAGGAAGAAACTGCCTTCAAATCATTCCTCCCTCATAAGTAACTCAAGACTCTGCCAGTCAAATTGGTCAAATTCAGATTCCTCTTAGGATACAGGAGTTAGTCCGCTTTTTAACCCACCTCAATTAGCAGCGAAAATATCCATCCATCCATCCATCTTCTTCCGCTTATCCGGGGTCGGGTCGCGGGGGCAACAGCTCCAGCAGGGGGCCCCAAACTTCCCTTTCCCGGGCCACATTGGCCAACTCTGACTGGGGGACCCCGAGGCGTTCCCAGGCCAGTGTGGAGATATAATCTCTCCACCTCGTCCTGGGTCTTCCCCGTGGTCTCCTCCCAGCTGGCTGTGCCTGGAACACCTCCCTAGGGAGGCGCCCAGGGGGCATCCTTACCAGATGCCCGAACCACCTCAACTGGCTCCTTTCTACGCAAAGGAGCAGCGGTTCTACTCCGAGCTTCTCTCGGATGACTGAACTCCTCACCCTATCTCTAAGGGAGAAGCCAGCCACCCTTCTGAGAAAACCCATTTCGGCCGCTTGTACCCGCGATCTCGTCCTTTCGGTCATGACCCAACCTTCATGACCATAGGTGAGAGTAGGAACGAAGATAGACCGGTAGATCGAGAGCTTTGCCTTCTGGCTCAGCTCTCTTTTCGTCACAACGGTGCGGTAAAGCGAGTGCAATACCGCGCCCGCTGCTCCGATTCTCCGGCCCATCTCCCGCTCCATTTTCCCCTCACTCGTGAACAAGACCCCTAGGTACTTGAACTCCTTCACTTGGGGTAAGGACTCATTCCCTACCCGGAGTAGACAATCCACCGGTTTCCTGCTGAGAACCATGGCCTCAGATTTTGAGGTGCTGATCCTCATTCCAACCGCTTCACACTCGGCTGCGAACCGATCCAGTGAGTGCTGAAGGTCACAGGCTGATGATGCCAACAGGACCACATCGTCTGCAAAGAGCAGCGATGAGATCCCAAGCCCACCAAACTGCAACCCCTCCTCCCCCCGACTACGCCTCGATATCCTGTCCATGAATACCACAAACAGGATTGGTGACAAAGCGCAGCCCTGGCGGAGGCCAACACCCACTGGGAACGAGTCCGACTTACTGCCGAGAACCCGGACACAACTCTTGCTTTGGGCGTACAGGGATTGGATGGCCCTCAAAAGCGCCCCCCTCACCCCATACTCCCGCAGCACCTCCCACAGTATCTCCCGGGGGACCCGGTCATACGCCTTCTCCAGGTCCACAAAACACATGTAAACCGGATGGGCATACTCCCAGGCCCCCTCCAGGATCCTTGGGAGAGTGAAGAGCTGGTCCGTTGTTCCACGGCCAGAACGGAATCCGCATTGTTCCTCTTCAATCTGAGGTTCGACTATCGGCCGAACCCTCCTTTCCAGCACCTTGGAGTAAACTTTACCCGGGAGGCTGAGCAGTGTGATACCCCTATAATTGGCACACACTCTCTGGTCCCCCTTTTTAAACAGGGGAACCACCACCCCGGTCTGCCACTCCTTAGGCACTGTTCCCGACTTCCACGCAATGTTGAAGAGACGTGTCAGCCACGACAGCCCCTCCACACCCAAAGCCTTCAACATTTCTGGACGGATCTCATCAATCCCCGGGGCCTTGCCACTGTGGAGTTGTTTGACTACCTCAGTGACTTCCACCAGGGAAATTGCTGATGATCCCCCATAATCTTCCAGCCCTGCCTCTATCAAAGAGGGCGTATTAGTCGGATTGAGGAGTTCCTCAAAATGCTCCTTCCACCGCCCGAGTACCTCCTCAGTTGAGGTTAACAGTGTTCCATCCCTGCTGTAAACAGCTTGGATGGTTCCCCGCTTCCCCCTCCTGAGGTGCCGGACAGTACGCCAGAAGCACTTTGGTGCCGACCGAAAGTCCTTCTCCATGGCTTCTCCGAACTCCTCCCACACCCGCTGCTTTGCCTCTGTCACGGCCGAGGCCGCTGCCCTTCGGGCCTGTCGGTACCTTGCAACCGCCTCTGGAGTCCCCCGTGATAACATATCTCGGGAAGGACTCCTTCTTCAGTCGGACGGCTTCCCTGACCACCGCGGTCCACCACGGTGTTCAAGGGTTACCGCCCCTTGAGGCACCTAAGACCTTGAGGCCGCAGGCTCCCGCCGCAGCTTCAGCAATGGAAGCTTTGAACATTGACCACTCAGGCTCAATGCCCCCAACCTCCACAGGGATGCCAGAGAAACTCCGCCGGAGGTGTGAGTTAAAGGTCTCTTGGGTATGGGCCTCCTCCAGACGTTCCCAGTTCACCCGCACTACCCGTTTGGGCTTACCAGGTCTGTCCAGACTCTTCCCCCACCCCCTGACCCAACTCACCACCAGATGGTGATCAGTTGACAGCTCCGCCCCTCTCTTTACCCGAGTGTCCAAAACATGCGGCCTCAGATCAGATGATACGATTACAAAATCGATCATCGAACTTCGGCCTAAGGTGCTCTGGTACCATGTACACTTATGAGCATCCTTATGTTCGAACATGGTGTTTGTTATGGACAGCCCATGTCTAGCACAGAAGTCCAATAACAAACAACCACTCGGGTTGAGATCAGGGAGGCCGTTCCTCCCAATCACGCCTCTCCAGGTGTCTCCATCGCTGCCCACGTGCGCGTTGAAGTCTCCCAGTAGAACTATGGAGTCCCCTACTGGAGCCCCCAACAGGACTCCATTCAGGGTCTCCAAGAAGGCCGAATACTCTGAACTGCTGTTCGGTGCATATGCACAGACACCAGTCAGAGTTTTCCCCCCCATAACCCGTAGGCGTAGGGAGGCGACCCTCTCGTCTACCGGGGTGAACTCCAACGTAACGGCACTCAGCCGGGGATTTGTGAGTATCCCCACACCCGCCCGGCGCCTCACACCCTGAGCAACTCCAGAGAAGAATAAAGTCCAACCCCTATCCAGGAGTACGGTTCCAGAACCGAGACTGTGCGTAGAGGAGAGCCCAACCAGATCTAACTGGTAGCGCTCCGCCTCCCGCACAAGCTCCGGCTCTTTCCCCCACAGAGAGGTGACGTTCCACGTCCCCAGAGCCAGCCTTTGCTGCCCAGGTCTGGTCCGTCGAGGTCCCCGACCTTCACTGCCACCCGTCTGGCAATGTACCCGACCCCAACGGTTCTTCCTGCGGGTGGTAGGCCCACATGATGGAGAGGGGGGGGGTGCCACGTTGCTTCTTCGGGCTATGCCCGGCCGGGCTCCGTGGCAAACCCGGCCACCAGGCGCTCGTTGACGGGCCCCCCTTCCAGGCCTGGCTCCAGACGGGGGCCCCGGGCTTCCTCCGGGAAGGGTCACACCTCCTCTTTTTTGATCTTGCATTGGGGATCTTGAACCATTCTTTGTCTGGCCCCTCGCCTGAGACCAATTTGCCATGGGAGACCCTACCAGGAGCACTAGGCTCCCGACAACACAGCCCTCAGGTTCATAGGAGCACCCAAACCCCTCCACCACGGTAAGGTGATGGTTCTCGGAGGAGAACCATCACCTTTGTAAAGTAATGACTAGTTTTTCTCTGGAACAGAAAGCGTTTTGGAGGAAGGTGTGAAAGCCGTGACAGGTGGTAAAAGAGGTCAAATAGGGCAGTGGAACGGGAACACTGGGTCATATCAATTGACCTTCTTCCTGACAGACGTCAAAGGTGAAGCAAAGTGACGGGGGTTTAGTTAGGAGCAGAGGTTACGCCTAAGCTTGTTGTGTTGGTTCACTGACAAAGCAGGTGTTAAATGGTTAAATCTTTCTTAAGAAACACTCAGCACCCCCCACCACCTGCGTTCTCAATTTCAAAATGTACCAGAATTAGTTTGAGAAGATTGCATCAGGTCTTATCTCTGCAAGAGTTCTGCTATCACGTCTTGGGTTTGTCAAGCTTCTGGCTTTGGTTAGGTACATGTTTGGTTATTTTCAAATGTAATTTAGTAAGATATGTCTCAATACAACAGGGCGGCAAATTTTAACTCAAATTCTTGGTTTGAATTGGGAAAGTGGAATAGGAGGACACACTTGTACATTATTGTTATTCCCATTGCACAGGGACATAAAACAAAAGAAGTCTCAAGTCAGACAGGTCAGAGCATACGAGACATACGACCACAGCAGTGTTCACACTCACGCCTGCTTCAGACTGAAAGCCCAAATCTCGTTTTTTGGCATATTCAAAAGCGATTTTTGCAAATCGGAGCCAAACCACATTTGGTGCCGCTTTAAAATGTGATTCCGATCGAACTTCTAAAAATGCATCCCTGGCCACATGGTCAAAACGGATTTCAAAGTGTCTTTTGCATCACTCGCAATGCAACACACAACACAAATCCAGTCTGATCACTTGCACAGTCCGTCTTAAAGTGCAGTATGAACGGAGAGTCCAGCCTCTAATTTAAAAAGCAATGTAAAAAGAGTTGATTGATAAATAAAAGGCTGATCATGAGTGATGCACAGAAAAAGACAACCAATCAACTTTTATAATTAACAATAGTAACAGCCATTCATATGAAATGAAACTTATGTCAAACAAAAAACATCTCATAAAAGAAGTTGTGAGGGCATCCCTAACTGCTCACTCAACACACTATATTATCATGTCTTCAGCAACAATTTTGACTCCGTCAGTAAACCTGAAACAAATGCGATGGATCAGTGATGAAATGATCCCTTCAGATACAGAAACAAGTTAGCTCATATATCAGCCGTGGCCCAATCAGGACCGCCAACATGGCTGCCAGAAGTGTCCTCCACCAGCCCATCCTCCCACCCCGCCCTCCAACCCTCACTGGAGTGGGCGGGGCTCACCTAACGAGATCACCGCTGTCTAATCAGAAGGGAGGATTCCAATTGGCGGAGAGCCCACGGACAAACCCATGGCGGGAGGTTGGCATGACAACAACACTGATTGACACTGACAGGTCATTGCAACACATAATGGGATTACGGAGAGAGAGAGAGAGAGGGACGGGTAGAGAGAGGGGTCGAGGGAGGCTTTGTCAGAGCAGAGAGAGAGAGACTGAATAGTGCTTGTGTCACTGCGTGTTGGTTCCACAGCCGCTCAGTGTTGTGGTCATTGTTGTACAATGTTACAACATGTTGGCTACGTTCACATCGCTGCTAAAAGGACTATAATTGTGCTATTATGTTGTTTCTCACCGCAGTGATAAGCGCAAAATACCCCTACTATATCAAATGTTCAGAGAGTTGGAAACCCACAACCTCCAGGCCTGGGTATGCTTAGAACCAAACTAGTGTGTGTGACCAAAACTAAGCAGAGGATCGAAACGCGATAACAGCATAAGTAGGAATAAACAAAGCAACAACAAACAAAGAAGAAACAGCGATGTTTCAGACAGGCTGTCCTTGAAGGCGTTCGTGGTCTTCCTCTCGGTTGTATTATATATATATATATTATATATATATATACTATTTATATATACTAAAGGACAGAAGTCATTGTTTGAAGAATGCAAAAAGAGAGCGAGAGAGAATTCACATCCTGCATTCTTTCTCCCCTCTGCACACGTGGTCAATCGTTGTGTTAGGTGGGAAAGATTGTCAGTTTTGAAAAGTTGCTGAATGGAGCCCCTCATCATAACAAAGTGGGATTGTTTGGTCCAAGGAAATTTGGATGCTGTTTGATGATCTGACAATCACTTCTTTTGAAGAAGACTGATTCCCTAGGCAGCCGTGATGCAGCGTGATTTACCATACAGGCTAAGCTAGTTAGCCCAGATATCCTCCTCCATGGCCGCGTCCTCAAAGTCTCTTAATGTTGTGTGATGCAGGAATAAATGTTTCAAACTCAGAACCAAAAGAGGGTTGTATTAGGGTTGCTCTATTATGCTATTGTGCATAATCACCATTATTTTACTCATTGACTTTGGAAACATCATGACTTTAGAAATAAATCTTTTTAGCCTACATTTGAAATGAACATGCATCATGTGGTGTACAACAAAAGCAGAATGAAGAGTTTGACTCTAAATGTTACAGATGACTCTCCAACTCTCTCTCACTCTTACTCATTCTTAGGAAGGACGTGTCAGCACAATATTTTATAAATGTATTCAATTAATGTACTTTTATTAAAATAAAGTACAGATCAGTGTAAAGAGTGGCTAAAGAAAATAACAACTTGTTGAAAAAGACTTTAAAACTATGAAACACTTCTGAGTGGGCAGATTCTCAGAGCAAAAAACTGACCACTTTGATGATTTATATAGTTTCTTATACAAACTAAAAGCACACCTCTCGCCAAGGATGTTTCCATAAGTAATGTTATGCTAATATGAATTAAAATACTCAATCGTGGGCATTGCAAATACATGATAGGTTAATGAGACCACTCAGCCACTGGTGGTCTTTATCAGCCATCTTCTGTCTTCTCTACCCTGCCTGTGGCTCTGAAGACATAAACAAGGATTAATAGATCTGCTACAAGGGCTTACAGTAGTGATACTCAGCTACCAGGTGCCGGGTGTGAAGCCAGAGTGCATAAAAAAGCACCAAATTAAACTAATAAAGCTTGATTTATAATTTTTTTTAAGAGCCAGGGGAGGATCGGGCCCTGAATGTTATTAACAGGCCCCTGGCCTCATGTTATTTTACAAAAGTGGCCCCTGGGCAAAGCAAATTCAGTATCCCAGGGTTACAGTGTAGCTACAAAGCCTCTGCGCCTCCGTGGTTGCCGTAGGCTACGCTTGAGCTGATGTGCGTCTCCTTTCGTCGGGCTACAGAGATACAGTGAGAGCACAGGGTTTGTCATCTCGGGCTGCCTGTGTTTCCTGATGTCAGTACAGATTGTTGAGAGCGAAGGCGACATGAAGCACGATGAAGAAATATTAAGTAACCTGCCGCTTTAAACTAACACATCTAACAAAGACATCTTCTCTGCAAAGCTTCTGCTTCATACCATCACATACACTGTTCATACTCATACCTACGGAAAGTAACGCGCTCTGATTCGAAGAGCGGTCTTCAGGAATGACTATTCTACTGCACTGCAGTCAGTACTTAAACAAGGTGATGAAGAAGTTACCTGGATGTAACTCCAGTTCTGTCAGTAAATGTGTAGCCCATTACTTTCTCTCACAAAGTGAAACATGTTAATGTTCATAATTAAGGCATGATGAAGTACAACAGATATCTGGTGTTGCTGAGCTGTTATCAACATGTACATTTCAACGCTGACTTTAATTCCTTGTGTCGAGTATAAATCATTATTGCATGTTTCAACAATTGTCACAAATGTATAGTTTAGTTTTAAATTTTTTGAATATTTGATTCGATTACTTTTAACTCTTCATTGAATTTCCCTGCCATTACCTCACCTCTGTGTGTGTGTGTGTGTGTGTGTGTGTGTGTGTGTGTGTGTCGTTGTCACCCTGAGGAGTCCACGCCATTCGCTGGAACTAAAGACCACTACAAAACAAAAGTATGACTTATCACACACACACACACACACACACACACACACACACACACACACACACAGAGCCTTTAATTCATGTGAATGGGGGGTTGTGGGATGTTCGGGGGAGTGGAGGACGCTGAGATGCATGAGAGCACAGTCACTGAAAGACCCTGCCCCTCCTCTTAACCCCCTTCATCCCCTCTTATCCCTCTTTTTTTCCTCCTCAACCTCCCGCTCTTCTTTCGTCTCTTCCTTCCCTGCTTCTCTGCTCTACTCTCTCACTTCTTTCTTCTTTTAATCTTCCACCTGCCCTCCTTTTCTATCATTTCCTTTCTCTTCTTCCTACGATACTGTTCCTCGTCCTTACCTGCTCCTCTTTCTGCTCCATCCCCCCCCCCCCCCTCCCCTTCCTCTTCTTTTCACCCATTCCTGTTCCTGTCTACTTTTCCTCGTCCATTCTACTCCCATTTCTCCTTTCTTCCTCCTCTCCTCTCTACTCTTCTGTTCCCCTTCCTCCTCTCTTTCTCCCCCTCCTCTACAGCTCTTGTGCCATCTGTCCAGCACTTCTCTTCCTCCTCCTCCCTTCTTCTCATGCTTCCTCCTCCTCAACAATCCTTCCTCTTCTTCTCTCTCTTCTCTTCTTCCCCCCTCTCACTTCTTGCTCTCCTTTCCTAAATTCTCATTTTCCTCCCACTCCTTCTTTCTACTTTTCTAGTCAAGTCAAGTACATTTTATTTATATGGCCCAATATCCCATTCAGGGGCTCTACAATCTGTCCAGCATACAACACTGTCCCTTCCTTCCGTCTTCCTCTACCTCATATCCCTGTTTTTACCCCTTATGTATCTTTAGTTATTTCCCTCCTCTTCCTCCTCCTCCATCTCCTTCCCCTTGTTGCATTCATCTCTCTCTTCCTTCCTACCGCCAACTCTTCATCCTCTTTCTTTCTTTCCTCTTCTTCTTGTTTTTCTATTTTCCCTCTCCACCTCTTCCTCATGTCTTCCTCCCAATTGTCTTCTTCCTCTCCTCCCTCCTCCTCCTCTTCATTTCCCCCTTCTTATCCTGCTCTGCTTCTTTCTGCCCTCTTTTCCCCCACCTCTCCTCTTTTCACACCTTCTGCTCCATCTCTCCCCCTCCCTTGCACATAGTTTTCATGCTCTTTTATTTCCTTCTTTAACTTATTCTGTCCTTCACACATACACAAATTTTTCCATTTTCACACATTTTCACATCCTTACATCCTGTTCTTCCTTCTCTTTCCCCCTCACTTACTTCTTCTTTTGCCATTTTCTTACTTCCTTTCTTTCTCCCCTCCTCCTCCCATCTCTCCCTCTGTTATTCTACTAGTCAACATTGATTAGATATCGAAGTTAATCCCAGCTAAACTCCTCCGCTTATAGCCTGCTCGCCTCAACCAATCACAGAGAAGCTTGCTGCCAACATTGGCTCTAAACTGCATACTCATTGGCTGACAGCCGCTGTATGGGCACACCATACGTCCAAAAATAAGCGAGCGGGATGGGTGAGCGGGAAATTAATTTGACAGATAGCGCTGAGAGCTTGATAGATACAGACACACACACACACACACACACACACACACACATGCTTACTCACCCATGTAGTTTAGCATGAAAAGGCACATAAAGGATCTATTTTGTGAATGTACACTAACACACACACACACACAGAGAGGTGAGGTAATAGCAGGGAAATTAAATGAAGAGTTAGCACACACACACACACACACACACACACACACACACACACACACACAAATTCAAGGAAAATGGTGCATTCAGACTTTAACCCATTGAAAGATAAGTTACATGATTGTAATAGTATTGTAATATTGTAATATTAATATTAAAATGATAATAAATGCACATTGCAAGTATAAACATTTTTATAAAAATGTACAAATTAAATCACAGAAATCCACACATTATGGCTTTAAATGTGAATGTAATGTGTGTGTTGTTCGACAGTTTGAGTTGCATTATGACATTGTCCGGGGTTTCCCTCAACACAGTAGGAGATTGTCCGTGCCAGGAGTGTTCTCACTTGCTGGAAATACTCCGTTTGGTTGAGGCGAGAGGTGGCGCATGAGCTTGCAGGAGGCAAGACATGACACGGATTACATCGCAGCTCGTAATTTATTCATAAACAACCGAGTCTCCTGCCGTTCCTTGAATTTATCTGACGATTTCGGCTTCAGTACTTACCGACAGAAATTCCTCTCCTGTTAGACACTTAAGTTGTTCGTTTTTGTGTGAATAACCCTCAGATGTTTATTGTCTTCCAATTTGGCCCCAGCTGCATGGAAACGTCATCCACACGCCCACTTGCTTGCTGTGAACTCTCCAGAGAATGAGCATCTCTAATCTCACGTTGCCTCACTCGGACATTAGACAGACTTTGCACTGGGCAGCTGGCTGGGTAAAGTCCGTCTGATGTCTGGTCCAAATGATTCGGGCGTTTGCGTTCTCACATACAGCTCCACCTGGAAATGTGTAAACAATTTCAGGGTTGCAGTGCAAGAGTGAAAAGGGCACCAGATTCTACGATGACACACTACACACATTCCTGTCTCCTAGCAATATTAGTATAGATACACCTAATACGCAAAAGCTGTACAGTAATGTACAGTAAAGCTGCCCAAATTGTGTTTTTATTAACATAATGAGCAAACATGTTTTTGACAGATCTGCAAAAACATGCAATTACAATGTATTTTATTTGTTTTCCACAAGCTATCCACTCTTACAAGTCTGTTTTGGTGCATAACGATACAGCGCAAAAGTCAAGACATAATATAAAATAGAAAAAATTACAAAACAAAAAATGAATATAGCAACTAAAGAATGCTACTTCTATTTTTGATGTTTTGAGAAAAAACTCAGAGCACTCGGTTAATGTTAGGGGAAGGTCAGAGACTTGATGGAATGTTGAAATGCGAGATACAACTTTGTTAACATTTAACCAAAAAACACAATCTTTGTCTAACCTTAATCAAAGTGCCTTTGTTGCCTCAACAAAACACAAGCAGGAGTCAAACAGGATGCAAACTCCAGTCTACAGTGGTAAACCATCCACTTTGAACACGTCCCCACAACTTATGTGCGTTGAGTTTTTAGTATACGTCATTGTTTAAAAGAAAAATAGGGAATAACCAAATGTTCATCTCGCAGACGTCTGATGGCCGAGCAACCTTGGGAAGAGAAATGAGAAGAATAAGAGAGGAGAGGTAGAACTAAGGGATGTTTTTTTCTGCTTTGAGATAAGAGCATTTTAATTTGAATAGAGGACGGAGATATGAAGGTTTGCATCAGTATTCTGTCGTATATATTGTAGAGCAGAACTTAAAAATGAATAACTAACTTTGCTGTCCTTTTTAAAGCTCAGGTTGTCAGGGTGGGTGACTGGCTGGACAAAGTGTCTGACGCAAGGATGTTAAACAAGAAGGTTTTTAACCCAAACCATGATCTTTCCCCAGTGATAGTGAAGTGTTTTTCTTTTTGCCTAAAAAATAAACCAAGCCTTTACTGTACAGGTGGCAAATCAGAAATTCATCAAAAAATCATATTTGTAATAATTGGTATGCATTTTAGAATGCAACATTTTCCTGCTGATCAGAAAAAACTCATATGTAATAAATTTTTTTTTAAAAAGACCTGTTTTATGTTATAGCTTCTTTACATTTAATTTTTTTTACATTACAGGTCATTTATCAGATGTTCTTATCCAGAGCAACTTACAGTGGCTAACTACAGGGACAGTCCTGGAGCAACTCAGGGTTAAGGGTCTTGCTCAGGGGCTCAATGGTGGCAGCCTGGTGTTGAACTCACAACCATCTGGTGTTATATATGAAAGCCTGACTACAAGACCACCACCACCCACTTCTAAGTTTGTAATTAGATTTTTACAAATTGAGCGTGTACATTACTGACCTTTATACATTATACAGACAGAGCAGTAAACAGTGTACAATGTATTTGTGATTGTCACTAACACACATGCTCACTACTCACACACATTCACATGAAGCTAAGGTGTTTGCCCTAATGCGATAGCAAAATTGGAAGACAATAAACATCTGAGGGTTATTTACACAAAAACGAACAACTTAAGTGTCTAACAGGAGAGGAATTTCTGTCGGTAAGTACCAAAGCCGAAATTGTCAGATAAATTCAAGGAACGGCAGGAGACTCGGTTGTTTATGAATAAATTACGAGCTGCGATGTAATCCGTGTCATGTCTTGCCTCCTGCAAGCTCAGGCGCCACCTCTCGCCTCAACCAAACGGAGTATTTCCAGCAAGTGAGAACACTCCTGGCACGGACAATCTCCTACTGTGTTGAGGGAAACCCCGGACAATGTCATAATGCAACTCAAACTGTCGAACAACACACACATTACATTCACATTTAAAGCCATAACGTGTGGATTTCTGTGATTTAATTTGTACATTTTTATAAAAATGTTTATTCTTGCAATGTGCATTTAGGCTACTATTACAATCATGTAACTTATTTATTAACGGGTTAAAGTCTGAATGCACCATTTTCCTTGAATTTGTATTTGTGTGTGTGTGTGTGTGTGTGTGTGCGTGCATGCATGTGGAAAAAAAAAGGACCCAAGCATAGTACACACACCAGGCAGGTTGCTAACAAAAAGCAACCTTTAATAAACAAAGCCAAACACAACACACTGGTACAATACAAAACTGAGGGAGCAGGCCAAGGCAAAAAGAAATCTAGGACAAACCAGTTTGGCACGATGAAACACCAGGGTCAAAGCAGGGATACACACAGGGAAACAGACGACCAACCATCAAGGAACAATGGGACACACAGGTGTATCTCCACAGACAACTAATCACAAGAACAGGACACAGCTGGAGGAGGCAAAGACACAAGGGCAGCAGGGTAATTAGACACAGGAGGATCAAATCATGGCGGGCAGCTTGGTGGCAGGATCAGGGGTCTGCCGTGGCTCAGCAGGGAAAACAGTGTTCTCCTTCAGCTCAGCAGGAGAAACTGAGGTCTGGGGCAGCTTAGCAGGGACTCAAACTTGCTTGGTGTTTTCCGAGGAGCTGGGCAGCGGAGACTCAGGGTTGCTGGAAGTCTGACTAAGTCTGACCTCCCAGGGCCAGGCGAGTTCCAAGGAATGGGTTTGGGGCTTGAGCCGGAGGATCGGCGGGCTGCAGAGTCAGGAACCCAAGCTTTATGGAGTGGTGGCTAGCATGTTGAATGCTAACAGGCCAGTGGCTAGCTGACTGGGAGGCAGGCTGCAAATCAGGCTGGCAATCGGGGGTGTTTAAAAAGTCTCTAAGCCACTCAGGCAAAACACTCCTCAGCCAGGGCTTATCAGGCGCTTTCCTGCGTACCATCCTAAGAGCAGCCTGTTGGACCTTCCTACAAAAGGCTCTTTTCCACTCTCCATAAACACATATGAGGAAATATAAAAGCTCATAAAGTTCATCCTCAAACAGATCTCCTGGGCCCATTTTAGGTCGATTTGTTCAGTCACGGTGTGGTAAAAAAAAAAGAGGACCCAAGAAACAAAGAACAGGCAGGTTGCAAACAAAAAGTGAGCTTTAACAAACAAAGCAAAACATAACACAATGGTACAAAAAGTCCATTTATCAGTCCTACTAACCAACATAATGAACTATCCCAAAACTAGTCCTATCGTTCCAAGGCCATTTACTATGTCAAGCTCCATTTACCAGTCCAACTAACAACATTAACTCTCCCAGCACTACTTACCAGTCCCACTAATCCAACACCATTTATCATTTATAACGCCATTCATCAGTCCTATTAACTCAACATCAACTACTGTCCTGTAATTCCATTTGCCATCCCAACCTGTCAATTATCATTTATGAGCCCAAACACCATTTGGTATCCCCATTGCCATTTACCCATTCAAAGATTTCTAAGGTCCATTTACTATCTCTGAGACCATCACATTAATTCCATCACTGATCACTTTTAATTGCCCATTAAATTGCTCTAAAGCAATTTACAATTCACAAAACCATTTGATAACCAATATACCAACACCCTTTACAATCCCCACTCATCTTTACTATTTTAAGATTATTGTGCATGTCTGTCAAAAAAATATTCCTAACCATTTACTATCTTAGACGCCATTTACTATCCCTGTGCCAAATAACCTACCATGGAATACAGTTTACTTATCCCAATACCACAGTTTTACCAACACCTTTGTGAGAGTGTGCTGTTCTCACTCAGATTAAAAACGACGGAAAGAGATGAGGATTGGCAGAGACCCAGTTTATTCCGACACTCTGCCATTACAGGCTACAAGAAATAACTCCCAGATCAGCAGCCCTCAACATCCTGAGGCCGCTCTGTGGGGCACACATCCTTCCTCCAGGACCCAGTCTATTGCAACAGACGAGAAGCAGGTTACCACCATGCTTAAATTATTTGACCGTAACCATACCCAAATTGACTATCCATAACACCATTTATGATCCTCTGTGCCATTTGATTGCCCTACCATTGATTTCCCCCAGAGCTGTTTACCTCCCCTACCAATTGCAACACTATTTTCATATCTCAGCACCATAGTTCTATCAACATTGTTTACTCAGCCTAACACAATTTACAAGTTCCACAAACACCATTTACAATCCCTAATGGCACAAATCATTTCCCATTTTGTATAAAAATCATCAATATTCACTATCCACAACACCATTTACTATCCATCGTGCCAATTACCTGCCCTACCGATGAAACAGCATTTACTATCCACAACCCCAGACAAACGCCATTTACAATCCCTTCTCACTGAAACTGATACATTTTGTATCCCGGAAAAACTTTGTGCAAGTTACTGTCCCTAACACCGTGAGCCATTTCTCGTACCATTAGCAAGTCTTTTGACATTTTCTATCCCTAACATCAATCTGTTTACCTCTCTATCTATGTCTGTCTCTCTGGAGTATCCATCTCTTTTCCTGTGTCTTTCTGACATCCCAGTGGTGGTTATTTATTACCCAGCAGCCCCTGCTTTAGCCAGACACATCAAGGCTGGTCGCGCTGTCCTCAGGCAAACTCTCCCTCTCTCATTCATTACCCCCTCTTTCTCACTCTATCCATGCCTCACTTCCTCTCCCACGTCAGTGCCTCTCTCCCTCTTTTTACCCTCTTTTTATGCCGCTGTCTGGCTGCTGTCTGACACGTTCTCATTTCTTCCTCAGTCTTGCCTTCTGCCTGTTGTTTTGTTTCCCGTTGCTCTCCAGCCTCTGTTTCTTCCTCTGTCCAATTTGTCGTTTACACAGTGTCTCTCTCTCTCTCTCTCTCTCTCTCACACACACACACACACACACACACACACACACACACACAGTGCTGTCACCAGAGGCAGAGGACTCTCTGTAGAGATCTCTCTGTCTGGTGACATCCAGACGACATTGGACGCTGTGTGTTTGGATTTTTTTTTTTTTGTGTACATGTCTGAGTTTGCGCCTGTGCATATGTGTGACAGTGTGTTTGTCCTCTTGTCTTTATCCGTTTGTATGTGCATGAGATAGATAGATTGCACATGTCAATTCCTGTGTGTGTTTTCATTCAGTTTCCATAGCAGCAGGATGTTTTCACCAAATTAGAGAGTAAAGAGATGGAGTGATAGAGAAATAAAAGAATGGAGGTGGCGGTCGAACGAGGTTGAGATAGGAAGGGAGGGGAGTGAGATGAGACAGAGTATATGAAGGGGGGATGGTGTAAATAAATGTGGAGGTGAAGATAGAGTGAGGCAGGAGGAGCTCAGCATGAGTGGATGAGGGGAAAAGAGACTTAAGAAGGAATTAAAGATGAAACCATGTTGTCATGTTTGTCAACTTTGCCCTGAAGCTTTGTGTGTGTGTGCGTGTGTCATAATGTTTCTGCAGTATGTGTGTGTGTGTGTGTGTGTGTGTGCATGTGTCCGAATGTTTCTACAGTATGTGTGTGCGTGTGTCCGCATGTTTCTGCAGTATGTGTGTGCGTGCGTGCGTGTGTGCATGTGTGTGAGCAGGCTTGCAATAACAGCCAGTGTTGGACAAAGCGGAAAGAAACAGAAGGGATTTAAGAGGCGGATTCTTTACGCTATTATCATATGTGTATTATTAACATAATATCAACACTTCTTCAATACGAAGTTATCATCAATACCAGTTTACCCCTTTGAATTGTCTTGTTTGTTGAAATGTGCTATATAAATAAACTTGCCTTGCCTTGTCCTCGCCTTAGCTGGGATAACTTCATAATACCATGTGTCCCACTTTTGGGGCTGCACAATAGAGACATTTTGAACACTACTAAGAAGATGAGAAACGTTGACTACAGGAACAGCAGCAGGGCCATTGAGTTAGTTTATCACACTAATAGGCCTTTTTTCTTACACATCTCTTGAAAGTGTGTCTGTAACTCACAACGTGCTTGTCTTGAGTCGATGAAGTTTAAAAGCAGCGGGCTGATCCATGGCTGTGACTCGGGGCCTAAAGAGCGGCTGTAAAACAGTGGATTAACATATTTAACTTCCTATAAATTCTTCACACTAAAAGTCCCCCGTTATTTTGTTATTTTAAAAGTTTTATTATGAAGCAGAAATTTCAGGAATAGTTAGGTTTTCATTAGCAGTAATTTCTAAGCAGCAGACAAACAGGCCGCACCACACGGGGTGCTGAGCATGGACGTATAGAAAGAACTGGAGGCTTGTTCATTCCTATGAAAGTTGCTCAGTGGCGCATGAAGCTCAAATGGCATGACTATCAAGTGATAACATTACCCGGATGAGTAGGTGATCTTCCACATCGCTATAAGTTTTAGGACCTAATGATATAAATAAGGGCTATTCAAGTACTGGGAGGTAGACTTACCTAAAAAGAATTATCCACTGATTTACAGACGTCACTTTCCCAGTTTAAGTCAATAGGAAAAAGCAGTTTTGGGCCCAATGGCATCACATGACTAATTCTGAAGTTTAATTCCACAGTTTGGCCACTACGAAAATTGGCTTCAACGCTTGGCGCTCTTCCTGGGGATTTGGTCATCACCGTTTGGCGGGATAGGCGCACTTCGGTCCAACTCCGGAGACGGTCCATCTAGGGGACGAATCGGCACAACTTGGCACATTAAAACTGGTAATACAAACGCAAATCAACATGGCATGCTTTCAAAAACCCCAACAACAGTCACAACAACCTTGAACATACGTTAAAGAACATCCATTGTATGGCAACACTTGGGCTGACTGCACCTCTCCATCAAACCCCTTCTGCTGCTTCATCTTTTATCACTTCTTTCAGGAATCTTTAATCCTGCAAGCACAATTAATAACACAAATGTAACAGATTGTTGTATATTCGCACCAGACAGTGTATCTGTCCCTGCGACTTCCATCAGTTAAAATGTCACCAAAACTAACTTCCCAGTTCCAATAGCTTGAATTTAAAGACTCCCTGATAATTCATGTAAACTACCTAGTAATCACTGATCTGACCAGATATTCAAGTGTTTTGATTATCCACATTGATATCGATTGCTATGAATATTGTTTTTTATTTTTGATACAAGCATTTTATGTTACACTGTCTTTGTGTACGTGTGTGTGTGTGTGTGTGTGTGTGTGTGTGTGTGTGTTTTCCTGGTCTCATAGCCTCATTAGGTGAGCGTATGGAGTGATCTGCAGATAGTGCTATGTACACTGCTATGTGCAATATCTCTGTGCAATATTTTTACACTTACTATCCATTGTTACTATTGTTGTATTTGGCCCGGTACCACTGCATTCGCACTTTACTTACCCACTTAACCATCCACTTAATTGTAGTGTTCACGTGTGTTTTTATTGTATCCTTTTTTACCTTTCTGCTGTAACCATGTAAATTTCCCCGCTGTGGGACTAATAAAGGATTTCTGATTCTGATTCTGAGACACTTGAGCGGTGATGTGAAGCAGAAACGAGTCTGACTCAGCACTCCTGCCCCAGAATTACATCTGGAGGTTTTTCTCTTCTGTACTTTTTAATGTGATCGAATCTTAGTAGAATGCAATGAAACTTGCCTGACTTACCTTCACATATCTGAGATTTTTTTATTGGCCAGCTGAGGATTTTATGTTGTATAAAAAAGAAACTAAATGACTTTAATTCATTTTCTAACCTTTTTCCACAGAGGAAGAGTCCTCTGGGCAAGCACAACATGTTACTGTGGTTCACTGAGCAGCTCTAATGGAGCCATTGGAGGTTTGATAATTTGCTCAGAGACACATCAACAGTGGTTAAATGAGTGCAAGGGAATAAGGCCAACAACCCTCCAGTAACTTCTCTCATTTCTAGGATGTCACCGGCCCGTGAGCCTAATGACGGAAGACTGATCAGCTTACATTAATTCTTGAAATATCCATGTTTAGAGTGCGATGGAATTTAACAATAGATTACCACTATAACGCCAAGACATTGGTGTAATTGCTGCAAATAAGAACCCTGCCAGCCTCTATTCTGCCACAGAATCAATCAGGTTATGTTTATGTGCTGAATATTGCAAACGTGCAGCGCATTTTAGAATGAGAACATTAAAATGCCCACCATATATCTAACTAACCTAAGAGTTTGTCTTTTAGATTCAACACAGTGTGTTAGTTAGTGAGCTAGGGGACTAGTAAGTTAATCAGCGATTCAGTCAGTAAGCTACTTAGTCAGTTGGTCACTGAGACTAGGCTACGTTCAGACTGCTGGCAAATCCACTTTGTTTCTCAAATCCGATCTTTTAGACAGACTGTCCGCACTGTTATTTCCAAGTCATCAGGCATGTGTTTCCAGACATCACCAACCTATCTGCATGGGTCGCTGTGGTAACTACGTAGATACGCTGGCTTTCCAACACGGAAGCATGAGAAATGGAGGTTTATCATTTCGTCCTTGAGCCTAAGTGCAGAACTCGTCAAGAATCACAATCTGATGTGAGCGGCCAGAGCATCCGGACTGAGAGATCTGTAAGATTTCCATTGGAATCGCATTTCTGTCACGACCACAGACACAGGGTAGGAAGACTCAAATGCACGACACCAGAAACTGAGGTGAAGGGTAAAGCAAACTTCTTTACTGGTACAACAATGATGGTACAAACTCAAAATACTCACTACAAGGATTACAACAAATCTCTCGATAAGGCTGGTACACAGGTTCATGACACAAGGACATAACAAGATGAACTGGCACAAGACAAGGAGACAGGACTGTTTAAACATGAGGTCAGTGGGCACAGGTGGAAACTATCAGGGCGGGGCAGACGCTGACGATGGCGGGAAGACACACAAAGGCAGGAAGTAAAGGGATCAGGAATGGGTGACAAAAGGTAAGTATAAAATAAAACAGGAAGTCAGACAGACAGTCACTGACAAGACTGGACGTAAGACACGGTGACTTGACAAATGATTAACATATTTTATGAGACATGACAATTTCAAACCATCTCCAAATGTGGTTTGATTCCAATTTGCAAAAATCATTTCATGTGTTTTTTTTTTTTTTTTGCTGTCCAGACTCAATATGGTCTGGAAGTGAAAACACTTGAAAGAAAACACCCAAACCGGACAACACTGTGGTAGCGACCTGTCAATCACAAGGTAACCCAGCCCTAAAGCATACTTTATCGTCTCTTTTACACTAAATGGGACCATCATTTGCTAAATGAACAACATGCTCTATTGAAGAAAACTTGAAACTAGTTATTGAGACCATAAACTAATTTGGAAAATTTTAACTGAGATAATAAATAAAAAGAGAAGTATGGTCATTTTCTCAATGGATTCTATTCAATTTGGACTCGTGCAGGATATTAGAGAGAATGCAGGTTTAGGGCACTTCTGCATTGGCTTCACTTTTCAGACTTGGAGGTTGTCGCTTCCTGTGTCCTTACTTGTGTCTTCAGGTGTTTTTTGATAAAGACCTCTGTCAACACTAAAACAGAACAACAGGAAAACAGCTTAATATCTTCTTCCATGCCCGCGTTTGTTCTGCAAACAACACAATGTGCATCAGAGCCAACATGTGTTGAGCAATGAGACAGACAGTCTGGTTACTCAGCTGGTTAAAAATGTCTTCTGTCTCTCTGTGATCACTGAGACTGCGTTGTTTAATAAAGCCAAAGTCATGTTTTAGTTGTTCAAAACAGTGATTTGGTAGAAGTTTTTAAAAGCTTCCTGTTCCCCTGTTCCTCACCAAAATCACTACTTTGTGTTCTCAAAGTGACACAATCAGCATCAATGCATAAAAGCTGTTTGATCAGCTACAATGACATTTCACATGAGGGATCGCAGAGAGGGTTAGATGTAACACAAAGTTGTCTCCTACTGCGAAGCCTAATATCATTGTTTCGCAAAAGCCCTGTGTTCTTCATCCTAGTGTTCATTTCATGAGCGCAAACTACGACTAAAAATGTTCGTCAACAACCTTTTTTTCCATGATTGAGACGAGACGATGACGAGACGGCGCTAACATGACGATGACGAGACGGCTCATTAAACACAGACAGAAACCAAGTGATATTTCGGCTGGACTAGATTGACTGAAATGTTTTAATCTGATGGCCAAAACAGTTTTCATTGACTAGAACTAAACTAAAATAGTTAGGATTTTCTTTGACTAAGACTAAAATGTTTAGACTTTTAGTCAAGCTTCACTAAAAAACAAGATGAGGTTGACTAAATATCATAAAAACTAACAAGGACATTTGACACAGGACAAAGACTCAATTAGAAAATAGCTGACAAAATTAGCACTACTTTGTCCACACTAAAATGTTAGCTGAGCATTTTCAGGTTTGTCCACTGAAGGGACAGGCAAGTCAAAGTGCTTTACATAAAACATCAAAAGCACTGAGTCGAAGTGCAAAAAGAAACACAATATAAAATGAAATTACAAATAAAAATTGTCATTTAAGAGCCAAGAGAACATAACATTAAAACAAGCTAAAATAGAATAAGACATATATAAAATAGAAGAATAAAGGTTATAGGGCAGTGTAAGAAATGTATAATTATTTGATTTAATCAAAGGCTGCAGCAAACCAAAAAAAGTCTACAGCCTTGATGTAAAAGAAGTGAGAGTTGCAGTGGAACTGCAGATTTCTGGGAGTTTGTTTCAGATATATGGTCCATGAAAACTGAATGCTGCTTATTAACATGCTATATTATATGTTTAGTTTTGAATCTCGGGAAAGAAAGCCGACAAATGACATCTTGTGCAACCACCACGCACTCAATGCGGCTGTAACACCACTGTCCCACCGCTCATGTGCAATACACCCTGCTACTATTTATTACTGTGGAATACATCATGTGCAATACACCCTGCTACTATTTATTACTGTGGAATACATCATGTGCAATATGTATGTGCAATATATCCCTTTTTACTATGTATTATTGTTATTACGGGCTGCTAGTGTATTACCCTCACATGTTCACTTACTGTATTATGCTGCTACTTGATTTACCAAGGTTGTTTTTTTATTCTAATTTGTACTGTCCCTTTGCTGTTGTAGCGCTGTAAATGTGCCCGCTGTGGGACGAATGAAGGATTTCTGATTCTGATTCTTGTGAAGTGCAACGTCAAAGTATCTGTTACCACAATGATCATAAAAAGCTGAAACTAATTCAATATGCTGTAAAACCAACAAGGACCTCACTCAGTATTGTAGACCCCCTTTTCAAGATCTCAGTCTCGTCTCGGAATCAACTACCTTTTTACTCAGTCTTGTCTCAGGGCGAGTTGACACCTAAAGGTCCGGTTCATGAGACTGAAACTGTTTCAATTTTCCAACTGGTCCGGTTTGCAAGCACAAAAGGGAAAAAATTGAAGAGTCCAGAAATTGTAAACAAAAGTCATGCTCCTAGTTAGCTAGCTACCTTGCTAATTCCACCATGCATTTGTGGTTACAGAAAATGAGCCAAACAGCGGGCTAGTGCCTGCTGGGTCTTAACAACGGTCCCTCGCCTCTCTCCCCGCCACTAGGAGATGACACAGCTGCCGACCGCTCTCCTACCGGCAAACTAGTCTCCTAGCAGTGGAGAGTGAGGCGTTGGGACGTCGGTTGTGCAAGATAGTTCATTAATGTTTAATTTGTGGTCTGATTAACAGTAAATGTATGAAATTCAGAGGTTGCAAACCTCCTTTTGAACCAATGAAATTACACATAAATGGTACACTTCCTGTGATTGGTTCGAATGGTTTTCACACCAGAAATGAACCGCTCCAGACTTCACTTGACAGCGGTACGAGACCACCCCTTCTGCACCAAGGAACTAAACGCTCCAGGGTTTGGTTCAAACCTACTAAACAAGGCTGGAGTGAACGTGTGCTCAGTCTCCAATAAAAAGAATACCCACTTCTAATGTTGGCTGTCACCCCTCTCTTTCCCCCTTCACACGCACTCCAAGTATATATTAAAGTATGTGAAAGAGGCAATAAAAGAGGTGAACAAAGAGGATTCTTTATTTGTTTTATATATCATATCAATTTGATGAGTCTCTATGGTTTGCATGTTTTCATTTGACTGTAAGTGTGTCATGCAGTCTGGGACTCACACTGCTCTGGTCTTGGTTTTGACTTGGTCTCAATAATCTCTGGTCTGGGTCATGTCTTAGTCTCGGTTTAGGTTGTCTTGACTACATCAATGACATCACTACTGGACAATTCTGCAAAACTCCAGACTAAGTTCAATGACATTTAAAGAAATAAAATACAACTACAGTTTGTTTAAGGACAGGGTATGGATAAGACTGTGGATATGGCAACTAAGCTATAGTTCAGGTATGGTTAGGGTTAGACAACTAAAACAATTGGTTATGGTTAAAGAGATGTGATGGAGCTGCAGTGCAAACTGGAACGCAACGCATCGACATCCAGTAAATATGTGCACTTTTAAATCTAGCCCACTGAGGGCTGACGTAGTCTCTCTGTGTATCCATCTACTTTCAGTTCACTCTGAATGGTTGATATTTAAAAGACGGGGGTCCTCCCCCCCTCCCCATTCCCCTCTCTTCTTGCTCACCCTGATGCTTTGCCCCTATTGTTCTCCTGCCTACACACACACACACACACACACACACACACACACACACACGGGTACAATACAATGCCTGAAACGTGAATGGAGCAGCCACCACAGGGAGAGTTGTAAGCTGTTGGCGCCCAGACTCTCCCTCGCTCTTTCTGTTTGTCTCTCTCAATCTATTAAAAGCTCCCGCGCATCATATTCTCAGCGGCCAGCGAGCAAATGAACCCCCGAGAAGATAATTTTTCTCTAAACCCCTCTTAACTGGGGGATGAAATTTAGGGGTCTGGCTAGGCGAGGGGTGGGGGCTGGTGGTGGTCTTCATAGTTGCTAGGGGCAACCATAGGGGAGTGAGCGAGGTAGAAAGCGTCCTGTACGTCTGTGCGTGTGAGTACACGCGTGTGTGTGCGGCACGCGCATGTGGGACCTGACAACGTCCTGCTATGAGACCCCTCGCGCCAATTCCATCCCTCACAATTGGCTGAGAGAGAGAGAGAGATTGAGAAAGAAAGAGGGAGGGAGAGAGCCCTAGACTGAGACGCGCTAGGGAGCGAGAGACAGACAGTGAGAGAGAGACCTAGGGACGGAGAGAGAGAGAGAGGATGGCTAGTAGGATTTAGCCCCAGCAGCGTCTATTCCCGTCCAACACAACAAGCTTATTACCTTTCTCTCCACGCGCTTGGAAACGGATTTACGCGCACGAAAGGAGGTTTGTTTGGCTCATTTATTTACCTTTTCCCTGCTCTCATCATCTCCCTGTTGCTGTTTGCATTCATCTCTGCCTCTGATTTATTTATTTGAGTTTCTCACCTCTGTAAATTAACCGTTTTATTTCCCCGTTGCTTGCGGTTTGAGGCTACAGGTCGCGGGAATGCGTTTAATGGCGATTAGCTGGCGGGTAATTAGCCGTTAATGGTCAAATTAACCTTGTAGTAGTAGTAGTAGTAGGAGCGTGAAGAGCGAAAGAGGGGCTTATTTTGGCGTGGTCGGCGGGTCTTTGGTGTGCGCGAGGAGACAGAAAGTGGCGGTGTTGGCGGCGGAGGGGGACAATGAACGGGGCTGTTGTTTGGCGACGCTGCGCGCGGTGGCATGCCCAAGAAAACGTTGATACGGTTGCTTCTGAATGCAACGGGGGGAAGAACATTTCAATTGGAAAATATGTTCATTTTATGATTTAGTCAATCACATGGCACGGATCAATCACACAGGCTGGCACCGGTCTGGTCGTCTGGCTGCTGCGTTTTGTGCGCCCTTTATTCTTGTTGTGGAGCAACAGACTCAAATCATATCTGTTTTAGTGCTCATGTGCGGCTCAACAGTGAGCTTTTGGGATATATATATATATATATATATATATATATAGCGTTAGGCCCATATATATTGCAAGGATGTAAAGCCGCTCTATGATATTTTTTATGATATTTCCATGCTGTATACAGGATATGGGGTGTGTGTTGCTCTCGGGGCAGACATATACAGTCAAATGTTAAATATGTCTCTGTTCATCTGTTCATGCGCGTGTGTCTCTGTGTACATGTATGTGTGTTTTCAGCGCGTGCAGTCTGGAGAATACAAGCAAAAATCTAAAGGCAAGTTCTTCATGCGCCTTTATAATAATAATAATAATAATAATAATACTAACACCAACAGTGCAATAAACATGATGATATTATACAATGCGCGCGCAGAAAGACGGGGATGGGGGGAATGGGTTGGTGGTGCGAGGGTCTCTACCATTTTCGATGAGGCGCGTATAAAGGCGCACGCACATGGCGACAGACTGAAATCACATCATGATCACAGCCTGGCCGTGTGTGCGCTGTAAACGAGGTCAGCGTGGAGCAAGCAGGGGAACGTGATTATTTTTAGACTCAGACTAAAAATTCGATATTATTAATATTATCATTATTGACAGCTGCAGTATCTTTTCTCCAAGGAGGTCGGAGGTTTGAAGGCAGGAGTATGCCAGCCTCTTTTCTCTCCCCTTCTCCCCCCACAATAGACAAGGGGGCTGCTTGTTGGGAATTTGGCGCTTCACTTGTTTTGCTCAATGAGGAATTCAGTGTGAGCCCCTCTCTGGTGCTGTTGTTGTTGTTGTTGTCTTCTCTGGCTGCTCATTTATCACCAATTGATTATTAGCATCACTGTCGATTGGCTGATGAACTGATAATTTCATGCTCTTGGCGATGCCGACGTGCAGTCTGACTTGTCTGTCTCCCCCATGGCGTCACCAGCACTCTCTATTGTTCCCTGTGTAAATCTGAGGGGACAACACGTTTAAATCGGCTCATTAACCCAAATGATTCGGCTCACACACATCTCCACGATGAAAAGTCGCTCTGGTGTTTTATATTAAAATGTCTACGGCAGGTTCAGTCATCTGTAAAGTCTAGCGACCTTATGCTTCATGTTTTTATATCTCCTGTGTTGTTTCTATAAAAAAACATTTTTAAAATACCCTTTTATAATCATAATATCGCCAAAGGAATTTTTTTTCTTTTATCTTTGTGTGTTTTTGGAAGGATTTAAAAAAAGAAAAACATGTCGCCATATTAGAAGCTTTTTTTTTTGCCCCCCAAAATGGAGGGGGAGGAGGCTCCGAGGAGCTCATTAGCAATGCAAATTAGTTTTTTTTTTTTTTCTTCTTTTCTTTAACGGGTGCTTGGGCACCTGCTGTCTCGAGCATGCGCGCGCGGCTGGATGGCTGACTGGCTTCCTCCCCTCCTCCCCTTTAGCCTCGTGAACGCGCCTCCCTCCCTCCTTCTCATTAGAATTAGGTTCCTTGTCCACGGCGCGCACATGCCATTGTAGCTTTGACGGATATGAAATAAAAAATAGAAGACGAGCTCGAGCGCTCTTCTCTCTTTTAAACGCGCCAGTGTGAGTGTGTCTCGCGCTCTCAAGCAGCGGCATCCTTTAGCATAACAAAAGGAGGAGGGGAAGAAATGACAGGAGAGGAGGAGAAGACGGGGGAGTTTTAAAGGGAGAACTAAAGTAAATGGGAGGCGATGAATTCAAAGTAAGACAGGAGGATGAGAGGAGTCGACACGTGGAAGTAAAGAAAGAAGTAAAAGGCCAAGATGGAGGATGGGAGGGTGATCAAAGTAGATGGAAATTAAGAATAAGATTTTTTTGCCTTCATAATCCCTCCATAGTCTCTTTAAATGTAGGTGTAAGCAGATTTAAGGTCATTGGGAGCGGGTTTTTTAAATGGAGACACTACAGGTGAATAGGGTGAACATCTTTAACTAATAGAGATCACTTACTTACATTAAGACAAATATGTTTGGTGTTACATTTTCTGAAATGTTATGTTTAGATATGCAACTGAGTCATTATTTTATTAAATAAGTGCGTATCTGCACACAATTCTGGAACAGAAATCTGTTTAAATTTCTTGTTGCATTTTGTTGCCATATTAGTCAAATGTATTTACTTAGAGAAGTATGGATATCTCTTTGTATCACTCTGTAAATCAGAAAATACTCTCCAAATTTACCAGTGCATGAAAAAATTTGTTTTGCCTGTAGTGTCTCACCATAATCTAATATTTATATAATATTACTTACCCAACTTTACCATATTGTCATTACTTTTCTGTTTATACAGCAGCTTCCACATGTGGGATGTTCACAGGAGCAGTTATACATTAATAAACTCTTATATCTGCCTACAACTCCATTAGAGCGTGTTATAAACCATTTATTACATGTTCATGTACTGCCAGAATCAGGGCGGTTAAAGTAAAGTGTTATTGAGTAGGGAAGACCAAACAGAACAAGAAATGTAACCCTAAACAGATCATAAAACATACTCAAAAAAATATTAATCTGAGATGTAGCCTAACTAAGTAGCTGTAAAAAATAAAAACATAGTAAAACTAATATTTCCTTTTTAAATGTAGTGGAGTAGAAGTAGGAAGTAGCATGAAATGCAAGGCATCTCATATAACAAATGAAATATGGCATGGGGGGGCATGACAAGAGAGGAAGAAAAAGGAACAAAGGATGGATGATGACTTTAAAGGAAGGAAGAGCAAAGAAAGGAGAGTAAATGTACAAAGTAAAGGAGGGAAAAAGACCTAGGATGGGAGGATGGCAGGACAAATTAAAGGATATAAGAAATGGAAAAAGACAAGAGACACAAAACAACGTAATTGGGAGATGTAAGGAGAAGGAAATAGGAGAGGTTAAGAGGAGGAAAGGAGACAAATAAAAGGAAATGGTCAGGAAGACAGTAGTGAGGTCGTCAAGAAAGGAAAACAGCAAGGGGACAAAACAGCGAATGGGAGGAAGGTGGAAAAGTGAAAGGAGAAAAGAGGAGATCATGAAGGAAACAGGAAAACTAATGTTAGTATAAGAACATAAGAAGGGGGGGGGGATTTATTTAAAAGGAGAAGAGACATTGATGGAGAGTAAAAGAAGTGCTGATATAGAGGAGAAGAAAGTGGACGACTTCAGGAGAAGAAGACATTTAAAGCAAGAGGTTGAGAAGACAGGGAATGAGCAGGAGCATGAAAAAAAAATTTAAATATCCAAAACCCAGACACAGTATTTATGGCCAAATGTATTGTACACATATCCCTGTAATTTAGACTCACATCATTGTGATGTCAGGGAGCCCTGATAACTGTACTGTCGGCTGAAATATAGACAGAAATGTCTGAACAAAGCTCAGCTACGAGTTATTTCATTAACGTGCCTGCTGAAGCTTCTGAAGGGTTGAAGAGGTCATTTTGGAAAAGCCTCAGGATTTGGAGGAATAAAGCCCTGCTGTACTTGGTACTAGTGGTGTAATGGAGGGCGAACGTCACCTTTTCTTTGCTTTTGTGAGTTTTTATGCAGCTTTTCTGAGCTTCAGTCTTGTGTGTCTTCTGCCTCTGGAGATGTACTTAATCACTGCTGACATTATCAGTTAATCAATTGACTGAGTTTTGTCTGGATTTTGATTATCGATTGATTGTTTAAGCCATTCATCGAGCTACATGCCAAAACTCCGGTTCTAGATTCTCGATTTTGAGGATTTTCTGCTTTTGTGTGTTTTACATGATTGTTGAACTGGATATCTGACTGTTGGTCACACTAAACAAGTGATTTGAAGATGCTTTTGGAATCCGATGTTTTTTTCACGACCACATGATGAATGGCTTCACAAGTATAATAATCAACAGATTATTTGATATTCAAAGTACCAGCGTGGTGCAGCTCTACGGTTGATTTATCTTTATTGTGGCTTGGCTGGACGTTACAGTCCAACATCTACACGTCTCCCAGCCAGAGTGACAAACAAGACAGCAAGATGACACGGTGCACAGTTTAGATGTTGCACAGCCGATATGAAGAGATTATTTGATGAGAAAATAAAAAACCTCTGCTGGAAAGACTTAGGAGATAACATCAAATCGGTATTAAGCTACACAGACAGATAGCATGGCCATGGATAAAATATTTAGCTGGCTTTCCAAACCAGCCTTTTCCCTCTCGCTCTGTGCGTGTGTGTGTGTGTGTGTGTGTGTGTGTGTGTGTATTTCACCCCAAATCCTAACCGGCATGTCTGTTCACTGTGGAAAACAGGGTCAGACTGAAGAAAAAAGAGAAAGAGAGTGCAAGCACATGATGGGCAGATAAAGGCTTGCCTGTGTCTGAGGGAGAAGAGAGCGAGGAGGATGAGAGGAGGAGGAGGAGTGGGCAGCGTAATGAAGGGGCCTCTCTGTTGAAGGAGGGAGTTGCGGCTCTATAGAAGGCTCCCATGGCGGACAGAAACAAGGCATTTAGTCTGTGAGTCGGCCTCTGTAACGCCATAATAGGCTCTTATAATGATGCCACTATGGACAGGGAGGGGAAATAGAAAACAGAGAATGTCCCTTTAAACTGGGGGAATGTTGTGACGAATGCCTATAGTGTGATGGAGGTGGCTGTTGGGTGATTGGTAGGAACAAGAGGACGCTTAATCTTTGTGAGAGTTTAGGGCCTGAACACTGGAGCATCTGATGACCCCAGTTTGAATATGAAGTTATGTTGTAATATTGACTTGCTGTTAACATGTAACATTGGAATTTTATTAGCATGGTTGTTTTTGCAAATGTGTCAAATGTGTCCCACTGGATGAAGCCAAGACGTGGTTTACAGGTGAGAGTGTGTGCGATCAAACCAAATTAATTTTTTATATTTCTGAATTTCCTCCCGGAGTACGGTCACTGTTTTGAATATGTGGGTTAACGTTGTAAATTGAAACAAAACAAAAACGCAACAGAACTACTTTGTTAGATTAAGTAAAAGATAAGTACGTTTGGTATGTCGTCTAAGTTACGAACGTAAATTAAAATAAGTCAGCGTTGACTTTCTGACCACATCCTTACACAGACTTTTGCGATTTTGGCAGACTTTGATTAACACCATATGTGTTATATGTTAAAAACAAACGTGATCCTGAAGAAAATCTGTTTCAATCAAAACGGAAATTAAAAAAAGGCAGTTTCATTGTCTGGGAACGTAATTTTTGGGAGACCATGAGGAGACCATGGGACCAAGCAACAGACTGTCAGACAAATAGGCTTTCTGGGTTTCAGAACAATGGGCCGTCCCTCTCTGATCTGACAAAGGTTAACAAAATATTTCATCTTGTTTTCCTACAATATCCACTTGTTGCAACTAGTAAAATCGTTTTTTTTTTTAATGTAGGCACTCACAGCACATGGTTAAGCTTTGGGAAAGATCATGTTTTTTTTATTAAATACTAAATACTGGCGCAGCATTTTTACTGCATGAACATTTAACAAAAGCCACGATCTTTCCATTACCTTAGCCAAAGGGATTGTGTTGCCTAAGGGGTCAGTTTATGCTCGATGAGAGCTAGTTTGTACAACGTGCTGTCTGACTCAGGATGTGGGCCCTGGTCTCAGGTCTACAACTTCTGAGAGGTATAAGAACTTTGTTCCGTGGGGGGAAACAAAACATTTCCACCAAAAAGAATCCAGGCAGCAGCAAAAGCAAATTATTCTACTGTCAACATTTTGAATAATGTTTTGGAGCAAACTGTATTGTTACAGAAAGAAAGACAAAAAATGGTGGAGATTTTGGGTCCATGATGCATTTGTGCTTATAGTTTCCAACAGTTCCAGCCTTCCAGCCAATTTCAAACTGTAAGTGGTGTGTCTTGGGTTTTGGAGATTTTCCTGCCGCTTCAGTCAGTCAGAACTGGGCTGGAATTTGGATGAACAATTACAAAAAAATCTGAATAATTTTGCTTTAACTTTGAGAGAAAGTAACATATAGTTTTACTTTCAGCAGATGGATCTCAATCGTTTTATTCTACTCCTGTGCAGAAAACTATGTACAGTTGTTAAACCAAAGACAGTACTCTTACAGATCAACAGATAAAGTACAGCTTTACAGCCAATCATTAGTCTGTCTAAATGATTCAGACAGTTGCTTTGAACCGCTACTTGGTTGCAGTGGTTTTGGAATTAAATTAATTAATTTGTTTCCTAATGATTACTCGGTAAAGCAATATCAGAAATACCAAAGATGTGTTTCAGGTAGTTGAGAGACCAGAGCCCCGACGTCTTTACTTTTCAACTGAAAAATGTCTTGTTCAGTCACTGAAACTTTCCACAATTCCAAATACGAAAAGGAACAGATTTCTGTGCCACCCTAAAGTAAACATTGTCCTCGGCCCAGACTCCATTGTTGCGCTTCACCACTGCCTGTAATGCTGTGCTCAGGTTCGTAAGTCAAAAAGATTTTACATTTATATGATATTGCTCATAATGAGGATATCTGAGGCTGGTTCTTAGTATGATTTTGTCTAAATATCTTAAAATCTGACCTACATGAGGCAAACAATTAAATAAATGAGTCTATCTACTCTCATATGTTAGCTCTTTTATGACGGTTTCATTCACTTTTTATTTCATGGCAATACAATGAAATTAGGTGGAATTTAAAAAAAAAAAATGTAATCAAATATTGAGTGGTGGTTTGGGCAGGTAAAAGTTGGCTGAATGTGTGTGTGTGTGTGTGTGTGTGTGTGTTAAACAGTGTACTGGCAGTTGACTGCTAAAGATGTGGAACATGATATCAAACGTGTCGACCAAAGCAGCAGGAAGCACACAGAGTTCTGTTGTTTACTTGCTGACTGTATCCAGGATGATGGAGTTCAAACCTGATCACACTCTTGTTTTCCTCCTCTGAAGGTGTGTGGTGGATCTGATGTCCGGCTCTGAGCTGCTCTCTGTGTATCTTCCTGCACATGTAAACCTGTGTGAGAGCTTGCATGCAGCCTCTCCTGATCCCTCTGATGGATTTAACAGGCTTAAATCAAGTGTCATGTAATTTGAAACTTTGTTGCTTCCTGCAGGGAAATCCTATTTTCTCTTGTGACCCTCTACTTTCAGAGGTCAGAGATCAGAGGTTACGGTCAGCTGCAGAGCGAGCAGGACTAGGATGCAGGTTGTGGGTTTTTCTCATGGACACATCGGCAGGGTGACCGTCAGCTCGGATGGTTCCATTTCCCGGGTTGGGAAGCCGTTCTTCCGACTCTGGTGGGTTCATGAGCAAAGGAGATGTGTTGTGTTTTATTGCTCAGAGCGTTTAAACAGCGTGTTGATAGCTGCTGTGAATTTTCGGTCGAGAGCTAATTTTTCAATCTATTCCTACATCACGTGAATGCAGCACAAATCCGATGGAACACCAGTCAAACGTAATGCATGTATCTGCCCTGAGATTTGGATCCGCTCCAGAATTGAATGGGTTCTTCCTTGGCCAATGCTACACCTTTCCACCAAGTTTCATGAAAATCGGGCAGTAATGTATCCGTCATCCTACCGACAGACAAAATCATAACCTCCTTGGCGGAGGTAACAAAAACAAAAAGCGATGCTCCACCAAAGCACCGGACTGAAACCTGCTGTCACTTTTAATAGCTAAACTGTCGAGCACCCTATTCATGGTATGGCTGCAGCTTACGATTAATTTTATTATCTTTTAATCTACCGATTATTTTTCTAGATTAGTCAATAAAATGTCAGAAAATAATGAAACATGCCCATCGCAGACAAAAGCAGGAATATTTACTATATATATTCTCTGCAATTTTTTACATAAAAAATGTACTTTAGTGATTAATCGATTATCAAAATAGTTACCCATCATTTTTCTGTTGATCAACTAATTGCTTATTCGAGTAATCGTTGCAGCTCTGCTTCATAGTAAAGGTTTCTCGGGGTGGGACAGCTAGCTTTCCAGTGGGCAGAGCAGCTTTCACTGTTTACTCTGAGTTTAGTTCATTGTGTTGAGGGCTTTACCTCAAGCTCTATTTACTTAAAACTTTTTGCCAACACTCACTATTTTATGACTGCTATGCATCTGGAAAACTCACATACTGGAAGGCGTGTTTCAACAACAGTGAGCCATCATGTCACTAATCTTATCTGTGGCATAACTCTATATTCAGCAGTTTTTGTAGATATATATGTTTATTTTGCTACTCAGTGTTGATTAAAAATGCAACAAAGGCTCTGTGAGGCTACGCTTGGCACAGCAGTACTTAGAGTTCACGTGCTCACAATGGCTATGTTCACACGCTGATGTCATGTTTACCATGATCACTGTCTTAGCTTAGCTTGTTAACATGCTAACATTTGCTAATAAGCGCAAAACACAAAGTACAGCTGAGGCGGATGGGGTTGTTATTAGCTCTGCACGTATTTGGTCATAAACCAAAGTATTGTACACATTTAAATGTTGGCCCATGAATGTCTTTGTACAATTGTGTGCCAATCCAGCTAGTAGACGTTAAGATATTTTCATAAAATAAGTGAACAATTTGAGCTGCCGTTGGCGTCGGAGGATCACCAAAGACTTTACCCTCGAGCCATCTCGTGTTTTATGCGGTGAAATGTTCTCAAAACTGTACATTAAAAAGTTAGTTTTAATGGTGGTCTCAACACTGAAATTGTTTAATAATCCTCCTAAAAACATCTTTCTTTCTTTCTTTCTTTCTTTCTTTCCGAGAGACACACTGCTGTGAACAAGCACGCAGAAATCTTGCTCAATATTTCTTTTTATTTTGTGGACGAACTGAGTTGAAAATAAAAGGACCCTAATAGCGTTGCACATGAAAGCCTTTTCAGAGCACTCCCAACCCCGCTTCTGATGCAAAACTACAACAGCAGGGATAATTAGGGAATTGTATTTGAAAATATAGGTCTGCATGGTAATGAGGGCACAAAGCTGAATATATAAAAAAAAAAATCTTCAATTCAGCTCAAACTGCTCGAGAGCTGCAAAGAAGGGCTTCAGGCAGATAAAATAGATCTCTCTCACTCACACACACACACATACACGGCCGCTAAGAGAACAAGAATATACATGCTAAGGGCTGCAACTAAGAATTGCAGTAATGATCCAGACTATTTTCTCAATTAATTGATAAATCAATAAGTCTACAGAATATCAGAAACAGTGAACAATCAGTTTCCCATGAAAGCGCATGTCTTTAACAACCCCAAAGGTACTCAGTTTCCTCTCATAGAAGACGACGTAGAGGAACAGCTGTGTTCTCATTCAAAAAGCTGGTGTCTGTCAAATTCTTTACCATTTTGCTTAAGAGGTGACCTAAGATATGAACCACTCACCAATGATTGCATAATGAGGATGAGGGTGGTTTTACTCTACATATTTCCTATTTTTAACAAGTCCCAGACACAGACCCAAACCAACAACATGTTAGTCCGTCTCTCAATACAGTCTGACTTCCTGTCTGTGGCACATTAGTTCCTACTAACTAACAGGAGGATGTTTAAAGTCCAAGTGGTATTGACCAATCATGTTTGAGCATTTGAGGTTGCATTCAGGTAAGCAATCCATGTGAAGAGTGAAAGAGGAGGAACGCATTGGCCGAAATGTAGACTCAAAACCCATCTGCTAGCATCTGACAACATCCGCTTTTTATTCATCTCTATAAGAAGATATCTGCATATGAATGCAGGTATATAATCTGGTCTCAACTCTAACTAGGTTCTCACGTCTTGAGTTTCTAATTGGACCGTAAACAATGACGAGGAAGCCTTGGGTATCCGGAAATGTAACCTACCAAATAGCGAAATATTGGCCGTTGCACCACAAGGCTAAATCATCGACACCCTGAGATTGAATCAAAATAAATGACAGGGTTCATGGTCATGAAGGAACACGTTACCCAGTACAACAGTGTGGCTCATTGTTGCACAGAGGAAGAAGACATATCAGGCTTTGGACACACAATTGGCAATAAGAAATACAAGAAATACCAGACTTCGTCTTTAAGTCTCTTATTATATATAGTAAAATAAATGAAGAGATGGACATAAAAGAGTGACAAAGACATACAGGGTGACAATCTCAGATATCATCAGAGAGACGAAATAGGCACTAGAGACTAGAGAGGGATAGACTGAGTGATGTGTCATCCCGTGGGCTGGATCCAGTTTAAATTGGCTGCTCTTCTTACTCTGGATCAGACCTGGGCTTAATACCTTTACACTAAAAGGCCTGCCCGTTCCCTCCGAGGGCAATCTGCTGCAGGAACACACCAGGCAATAATCCACAGCAACAACAACAACAGTTTATCTGGCTGAAGCTCGCCGGGGCGATTACACCGTGCCAGGCCTGCTCATCCATGCTCCGTGTGAAGGTTTGGACGCCAATGAAATGAACGTCTGGAATAATTTCTTTTGAATGTGTGCAAAAAGATGAGTAACCAGACGAGAAAGGAGCTTCCATATCTGGCAGCCTCCTTTGTTTGGGCCAAAGAAGAAGCAGCTTGTGAAATGATTTGAGGTCTGTAACAGCAGCGGGGAGAAGACAGTCCCAATAAGATGAGTTGATTGACAGAGATCGAATGAACAACCTTTTGATAACCGATTAATGGTTTACCAAGCAAAGTGTCAAACATGATCCGAATCCAGCTTCTCTGATGTGAGGATTTGCTGCTTTTCTCTGTTTTATTAGATTGTAAATAGAATATCTTTGGGTTTTGGACTGTTGGTTGGACAAAACAAGACATCTGAAGACATCATCTTGGGCTCTGCACTTTCCTGATAGATAGGGCTGCAATCTACTGATGTTTAGTGTCTTAACATCGTCCCAGAGCCCAAGGAGACGTCCAAAACACCTGGTTTTGTCCGACCAACAGTCCAAAAAAATTATTATTTACTTTGCAGTGATATAAAACAGAGAGGATCACCAATTCCTCACATTGGGGAAGTTGCAACAAGAGAATTTGGGGTATTTTTGCTGAATAAATAACTTAAATGATTAGTCGACAATTAATATTCTGTCGATCGATTAATCAATTAATAAAATTATAATTTCAGTACTGATGTTAGAGTCTGAATGAAAAAAAAAAAGCAATAGACTATAATAAAAATAATTGAGAGACTATGTCTACCTTTGAAAAAGATGAAAAAAATTAAAATCTCAAATGTAAAAAAAGGATGATTTTGTGAAAGGCACAAACGTCTTAAACGTGAAACATCAGAGGAACTAACAGGCCAACAATGCAGGTTCTACTAGCAGCTCATGGCAGCTTGTTTTCATTCATCAAACCGAGATGAACGCCTGTAAGTAACCACACTCAAACAGATTTACCTGTTTTATGGGACCATCAGGTACAGATTTAAAATGTGGGCTCAGTGCCAAAGTCAGACTACAGGAAGTGATCAACCTCTTGGCTCAATGATTTCCAAGGAAAAACATTCTACGGTGAATTAAAGCACAGCTTTTTCTACCAAAATAAATACCACCGTGACTTTTTTCAGAGGTCATTTCTCAAGTTGACTTCCTGGATCAGTCGATGAGCTTTGTGCAGAGCTTCCACAGTAAATCTGTGTGTGGTGTCCAGCAGGGACACATTTTACAACAGGCAAAGAATAAAGATGTAATCAAGGCAATTAAAGTGATATCGCCTCTGTTTTTTATTCATCTTACAAACATCAATGTTACCTTCATCTGGCTTTTGTGAAGAGGGTGGATGTTTTTTTTAGGGCCTGATTGGCCATGCTGAAGGCAAAATGAACTCCTTAAGTAATGATTTAATGAGATCTTTCGATAATTCCTAATGTTCAGAGCCACAAAGTGATCATTTTTGTGTACATTTGGAGAAAAAAACAGTTAAAGTAGCTACAAAACTTTAGGGTAAAGAGGCAACAGTGCAGAATGTATTCCTAGAGATATTCCACAAACCTGCTGCATGTTTGTTACACTGCTGCATGAAGGTGGAGAATATCTGATCCCTGATGTGAAATATGCCAGCAGGAGCTGCTGCAGGTTCAGCGTGTCTGTCTGAGAGCAGGATTTCTCCCAAATCTTTGGAACAGTGATCGTTTGGCCTCGAGCCAAGGAACAATTAATTCGATTTTCATAGTGATTTGGATCTAGGATTTTGTTGTGCAGCTATGAAAGTAAAAAGGGGTTTTTGTTTCACATTCTTCAGGGATGCTTTCAGCATCAATAGACTCAATTCATCCGAAATAGAAAAAAAATTAGGCTCAAGTGTTAGAATGAATTAAAAGGTTAAAAGGTGCAAAGATTAAGATGCTCACTGTGCCTCAGTCAGGATGTGTTATATTGCTCCAATGTGACTGACCTGTCAGACAGAAATGTGGATTAAATCAAACCACAGCAGACACCTAATGGCTAATAGTGCAGTCAGCTAGTCTACTGTGGTAAAATATGACCATGTTGCAACAAAACACACAGGATAATTTGCCACACAATATATATTATTTATCTATATACTGGTTTAAAGGGCCAGAGTGTTTAGGGGTGTCTCTTAGCAGAAATGGAATATAATATTCATAAATATGTTTTAAATAGTGTATAATCACCTCAAACTAAGAATGGTTGTGTTTTATTTACCTTAGAACGGGCCCTTCATATCTACATGGGAGCGGGTCCTTTTCCACGGAGTCCGCCATGTTTCTACAGTAGCTCAGAACGGACAAACCAAACGCACTGTAGAGAGCGCCTTTCACCTTTTTATGTTACCTGAAGGCCATCGTAGTTCTCCAACACTCTTGGTAAACTGCAGTAACGCCAGTCGATGCACTCGGCGGCTTGTTACCTAAATCCTACTCACTGTCCCTTTAAAGGTCCAATTGGTCTCATTGGTCGGATGATCCTAAAAAGTTAGCGACACAGAGAAACCCGCTGGCTTGTAAACAAAAGAAAGGCGGTGGGTTCAACCCTGTCATACAAAATGACATTCTCATACAACCAAAGTGCATTCCTAACTACGTTTCGAGGGTAACTTATTTTGTGATGTTGGATGTGATATAAATTGTATAATAATTTTTTGAATGCAGCTACTGTAGAACAGAGAGAGAGAGAGATTTGCCATGCAGGTTATAAAAGTCACAATGTCATTTAAGATAACATGCCCAAAAAGTCTTCAATGCTTTCTGCGCATTTCTGCTGTCAAAATCTACTAATCATCAAAATGGAATGAACAAAGTCTACCTGACAAAATAACTTTCAATGGTTTACTGACATAACCTGTGGTTCAGGTCTGTTGCACCAAGTGTTCTGAATGTGGACAGTGGACAGTGTGCAGTCATGGCTGCATCAATCCCCCCCCACACACACTCTGCAGGAGTTCTGTCTATTGTCTGACTGTGTAGTCTCGCAACAGTGCATCAAACAAATATGCAAAGATAATGACGCATACTTTCCGACAGTCTCCCCTTAAAGTTGTAGAATGAAAAAAGAGAGATTGAGATTGATTTTACACCTCCGCACACTTGGCCAAGAAATGTGTAGTGTGTGTGATTGTTCTTCTCTTCTCTTTTTTTGGATTGTCTATTTAAAAAAGTTACAAACATATTCAGATGCAAGCCCTCAGATGCTGTTATGGTTTAAACGAAGTACTTGTCAGCTCAATGAACAGCATCTGAACTCCCCCACCCCACTCCCCGGCACCCTCCTCCCGCATCTTTCCAACATTGGAGCCAGGGTTGCTGAGTACAAATGTTTAAACTTTCCAAAAACCAACGGCCACTCCATTCAGTGATTAATCGATGCTAATATTGTTTTCAGCTTGTGACTGTGTGTGTGTGTGTGTGTCATCATGGAAAAATGTGCTGACTTTAACAGATATGTGTTTGAGATCAAAATGAAAGGTGATTTCGAAAATTCAAGCAAGGGGGGCCTAGGGGCCACTGCCCCCCCTCCCCACACACACACACACACACACACACACACACACACACACACACACTTTAAGCCTCTGGTCTGATTTGGTGTCGCAGCTAGTGTTATCCCATTGCTCATTCTTCATACAAATACGTCATCAAGCATACGTCCTTTAAGATATGGCCACATTTAGGAAACGAAGGGCCCTGACACACCAGGCTGACTTTATATAACATGCGTTGGTTTCCAAAATGATGCAGATATCCATAAGATTGTGAAGTTGTAATTCAACAAATCTTAAATCTATTCCACAAACATTGGTAATTGAGTCTTTAGTTGAATTTAACCACATTTTGTCTTTTGATATTTTGTGTACAAATGAAGCACATTTACTGAATAACATTTTCCTCCAATTAGAGTCAGATTTTGTCACATTTAGTGTGTCATGCTGATTAAACGCTGTAGTCCTGGGAACCATATTTCTCCGACTCCCTCAGATCCTCTCTCTCGTGCGATCTTTCATCTGGTCACAGGATCCGTGTCAGGGTGCTTTGACAACCTGATTAAAGGCTGGTCGCTTTATAAACCGCACAAATGAATACGACTCGCTCTCGTCTCAGAGACATGTGCAGACATGGTTTCCACTCTGCTTAGCCATAGTCTGAGAGGTCACAGGTTCAATTCCCACAGCAGCTATTGTGTCTGATGTCCTGGAGCGAGAGGCTGAATTTCTACCAGCTCTTTATCACTGTAACTCCGACAGCCCCATGAAGTGTGAACGCTCTGAGTGGACTGCCGCCATTTTCCTGCAGGCCTGATTTCGTTTAATTTGACTGATGGTTTTTATTACAAAATGCTACAGACTCTTGGTGTTCCTGGCTCCATATTTCACAAGTTCAACTCCATATATCACCTGGAATGTCACCTTCAGTGGTCGTTTCATACATTAGGGCTTTTTTTCAGTGTCATTATTGCTGCAATATGCAACATTTCTTAATTCAAAAGGCTCAAGTCATCCAGTGCCCTTTAGTTTTAGTTTTTTTTTTCATTCTTTTTCACCAAAACGTGTCAACTTGAAAATGTTTCTGGTATAATGATTATATCAATATTTTGTGATCAAGCTAAATTAAAGCATGAAGATGACTTTAACAGTAAAACATTTCACCAAGATGAGTTTTAGACACGGCTACATCATAGAACCTGAAACTACGGGATAGATGATGCCCTGTGAAGTCAAACTGTTGTTAAGCATCAAGTTTTTTCCCGGAAATGTGACGTGTTTTTTTGTTGGTGTGTCAGATATTTTGCTTCACTGGCAGCAATTAATTTTTGATTTAAGACATATTCAACAGTAACTTGGTTTGCAGTGAAAAGAAAGTGTTCCACCGTAAAGATGAGTAGATAAAGTATTATAATGTATAATATGTATTATATCTGGCCTTGCTCTTCCATCATTCCAGTTCCAAATGTGTCATCCAAAACTCCCAAGTTAAGGAGGACTCAACACTTCCTTTCACGCCTCACTGCTCGCCAGGTGAACACGACAAGACTCAACAGCCCGGCATCAGACTTTATTTAGAAGCACTTAATGCAAAAATGTCCTTTTGAAATCTATGGAGCCTAGCCGGTCACGCTGAGGAAAATAACTTTACAAATCGTTAAAGAAAATTGAAATGTGTGTGCTCAGTATACATTTTTTCCATTTCGTTTCACTCATTGATACACATTCCCCAACACTGATGAGTTGCACGTGATTTGTTGTGATATATTTGACATTTTTCTGCAAGAGAGAAAGGATGGGCCAAATTAAATAAAGAGTATTTAAGAGTACAAACTCTTAACTGGAGGGAAGAAATAAAGTGTTGTAACCTATTTGAAAGATGGGAGTAGAGATGAGTAATGTCATTAAGCAGCATGACACTTTAACAACCACCTTAACAGATCTGACAGTAGCTGTGTGTGGTGTCTGATCACATGAATGGAGTGAAATTTGGATTTTGGATATCTGTTTATTGATATTTTATATTTGCTCTCCTTCCTACTTTTGTACTGCAACTGCTGCAGAACTATCTGTCTTGGGCTGAACAAAGTTCTATCTCATTTGTTATCTTAAAACACACACACATACACACTCTGCTCTTTAGCTTCCTCAAGCAGCCTACGCCTCACCTTCACTCGATGTTCTGAGCGGGAATGAAGCCGTCGGTGTTCCGGCCCTGAACGATCGCACATCTGCATCACAAAGGGTTAAACTGAAGAATCAAAGCTGTGTGTTTGTGTGTGAATGCAATGGGTTGAGGACATGTTGATAGCAGGAAGGTGTGAAGAGGAGGGCTATTATCACAGTGTGAAGAGGGAAACGGTGATGGGCCCATTAGAGCTGCATTAACTGGGGGATTAGATTGTCATCAGAGAATGAAAACACATGCAGCTGGAAATGCACCCAGGAAGCTCTGAAAGACCTCACGTAAAGTTATCTGCAGCAGCAGCTGTTTGCCTCCAGAACTTTGAGACTTTCTTATATAAACAGGACACATCTGTGAAGGCAGGTGACCGACAGTATTATTACCTGTTTAATCCATCCATCCATTTTCAACCGCTTATCCGGGGTCGGGTCGCGGGGGCAACAGCTCCAGCAGGGGGCCCCAAACTTCCCTTTCCCGGGCCACATTGGCCAACTCTGACTGGGGGACCCCAAGGCGTTCCCAGGCCAGTGTGGAGATATAATCTCTCCACCTCGTCCTGGGTCTTCCCCGCGGTCTCCTCCCAGCTGGCTGTCCCTGGAACACCTCCCTAGGGAGGCGCCCAGGGGGCATCCTTACCAGATGCCCGAACCACCTCAACTGGCTCCTTTCTACGCAAAGGAGCAGCGGTTCTACTCCGAGCTTCTCTCGGATGACTGAACTCCTCACCCTATCTCTAAGGGAGAAGCCAGCCACCCTTCTGAGAAAACCCATTTCGGCCGCTTGTACCCGCGATCTCGTCCTTTCAGTCATGACCCAACCTTCATGACCATAGGTGAGAGTAGGAACGAAGATAGACCAGTAGATCGAGAGCTTTGCCTTCTGGCTCAGCTCTCTTTTCGTCACAACGGTGCGGTAAAGCGAGTGCAATACCGCGCCCGCTGCTCCGATTCTCCGGCCCATCTCCCGCTCCATTTTCCCCTCACTCGTGAACAAGACCCCGAGGTACTTGAACTCCTTCACTTGGGGTAAGGACTCATTCCCTACCCGGAGTAGACAATCCACCGGTTTCCTGCTGAGAACCATGCCAACCATACCTGTTTAATGTTGTGGGATATTAAGATTGTAGAGGAAAGATTGGTCCTGATCCAGAAGTTTTGTTACATGTACGTCTACCAAGCTGCAGATTCTCTACCAGAGGCAGCTGTTCAGGCTCTACTTATGAACGTCTGCAACGACAGGAAAGCAATGTCACAGCTGCAGTAGCATTAAGTAGTGGACACGTCAGTGTCGCCACCTACAGGCAAAGATGGGAACTGCTTACATTTTAAGTCTTGCCCCCCCCCCCTGAATTTTCTTTTTAGTTTTTTGCGTTTTTGAGGTTGTGCATTTAAGTGTGAACCTGTAAGCGAAAATGTAATATTGCAACTCTGTATTCCTAGAAATTATGTTTATATATTACTAAATAATGGTCATGGTTACTTTCAAAATGCCTTCTGATACAATTAATATCAGAAGGCATCAGATTAGTCACCTAATCCAAGTATCACAATATGAAAGTCATGGAACTCGATTACTTTCTGTTACTTTTGAATAACCTCAATACCAAATATGCAAATAAAGACAAGAAAAGAAGATTATATTACAGATGTTAACTTTTTTTCTTAGGCTGAGGTGTTATTATAAGCAGTATTGATGTTGGGGAATGTGTTGCACGGTTTTGGCCACCAGGTAGTTTCCTTTCAGTGAGTAGCAAGAACAAGAGTAGAAGTTGGAGAAGAAGAACTATTCTTCCTCTATTGTTGTTACATGCCGTAGCAAGAAGAGGTTTTAGACTTTAGAGTGGAATATATACTGGTTTGTTTTGTTAGTTGTAAGTACAGAAATAAAATTGCTCCCTGTGAAACTACGTCCCAGGCTCCGCCTGTTTCTCTAGCTGCAACACAATAATGCACTATAAATGTAACACCTGCATTTTCACAGCTGAAAGGCATAGCTTGCATTTCTTTCACTGACTTTAGAGGCCATTGTGTGAGACTTGTGTGCGCATATGTGCACGGTAGTATATTGTTCTTTAATTTGAAAAGTAATTGAAAATTGTAATCTATGCTTATGATCCCCATTTTTACTTAATGTATCGATAAACTGATCACGTCTTGTTTTTCTGTAACTATAATGGAATACAGTTTCCTTTTGTTTGTATCCTAATTACATAACACTGTTCCATGTATCCTGTCATTCCCCCAGCCCGATGGTTGTGCCTGTGTTTTGGAAGAAGCATTGCATTGTGGTAGTGCACAGGAGAGGGATGGGAACATGGTCAGGCTTGGCGGAGGACGCAAAGTCCTGCGTCCCTCCTGTTGTCTTTCCCTAACTCTATTAACCAAACTTTGAGTTGCCTAAACATGGCTACCAAAATCAGATATTGTTGGGAAAACAAATGAAGTCCATTGTCAGTGGACATTTTGTGGCTTTGCAGAAATATTAATTAAAAATGTTTTCTCATTATGTTGAATATAAAAAGTTAATGATTACATTCTTCTCAAAATGTATTTGCTGTTGCAAATTAGAAGATAAACTTAGTTTCTAGGGAGTTGAACATTGTGTCTAAATACAAATCAGCTGTAATGGTGCAGTCACACATGCAAAGACAAAGACAGACAGTCTCTTGTCTCTCACTCGATCTGCACTGTACATGTAGTGAACACCGTATTTACAAAGTGACTGACATCCTGCTGCTTCTTGTCCCTTTGTAATGCGTGAACAGTACAACCACCGGATGTTTTTTTGGTAGATTTTGGAAATGAATTGATTGTTTCTCTGTTCAAACATCAAGGAAAGAAGCTTCATTTCACTTGTAGCTGGTGAAAGGTTTGGAGAGGGAATGTGCACAAAATACGGGTAGTGAAAAAGAATGTTCCCAGGTGAAGTGAAATGGTGACTCCTGAGTTTTCCGCACTAAACTAAACTACCATTTAACATCAGATTTGTATTCTAACAGAACATTAACAGAACTTCCAACAGACCTCTGGCTATGTAACATCTGGGAATCCTAGAAAACAGATGAAACATTTACTTTACTGTTACAGAAACCTTTCCCCAGTTAACAAACCTGATGATTTACAGGTTTAACTAGTGAAATAACGTCTTACACAGCTCAATGCCTGGCCACACGCAAGTGTTAAAACTGCAGCAGCTGATGCGTTCCTTGCCTGTAGGTATCGAGGATTTTCACTGAACCCGGTTTCATCTTGTTTATCATCAATGACACAGTGTGTCCTTGATTCTCTTTTTTCAAATGTGACTTTATAATGAGGTTTTGGGAACATTTTGTATGGTGTTTGTTATCTATTGTAATCATTTAAAGATGTATTTTGGAGTCGTACTGAAATATCTTAAACTGGGAATACTGGTGGTCAAAAAGAGAGATTTAGCACAACAGGAGGACACTGTTCAAGAGAGATACAGAAACATAGATAGAGGTGTATGGTGAATATGAGAACACATGCAAAACAGAATATGGAGAGAGAGACTGATAAAGACAATGAAAAGGAAGAAAGAGTAAGAAGAGCGGTAGGGGGACAGAAAATGAGACACAGAGATGAAGTGAAGGAAGCCAGTGAGGCGAAGAAGAGAATGAAGAATTAACAGAAAGTAAAGGAGGCAGAGGGACAGATGGAAGCGGCAGCGAAAGACAGAGGAAGACACAGGTAAACAAAGGAGTTAAGCAAAAGCAAGACAAACTAAATAGAGACAGAAAGAGATACAGACCGAAGGAAAAACAGACGGTGACACAGACAGGCGGAGGTGAAGAATCAAAGGCGGAGATAGACGAACTGAAACAGAGAGACAATTTGTAATCAGCCCATGTCTGCTCCATTCCTCCTCTTCCTCCCATCCTGCACCCCCTCCTTTTTCTTCCTCCCATCCCTCCCTCCATTTTGTCGTCCTCCTCTGTCTGATGCTGTTCCAACACCTCGGGCTTCAGCCTCACATCCACCCTCCAACATGCCAATCCTCCTCCGCTGCATCACAATCAACTGCCAAGAAAAGAAAAATAATCAACCCGAAATAAAGAGAAAGCGAAAGGAAGAAAGCCACGGTGGGGCTTTGTCTCGTGTGGCTAAACGTGACTCAAACAGCTGGGTGGAATCCAGCAGAAACTCACATCAAAACTATAACGTCTGTTTCAAGCTGCAATGTTGGGGATTTTTACTCCTCAGTGCATCGCTGTTTGATTAATCCTTAAATCCTGTTTGATGGCTCTTTTCTCAGTGAATCCATGGTTGAGATGATCAGTCGCCTCCTGTATTGTCTGAGCTACGTTTTCTCTGAATTCAGGCCATCTTTCCCATCAGCCCCATTGCTCCTTGTGACTCTTGTGACTGAAAGCTTTGGCTGAATCCAACAGTCTTCCCTTCCCCACTTGTAAAACCATGGATTTAAAGGCGGGGTGTGTTCGATAATCACTAGTTCATCCAGCGTGTCATCTGACCACACTGACAGGCAAATTTGTTCATACAGCCACACTCGAAGGTGTGGTAAAGAGCTGTCAGCTGTCTGTCAAAGAGAGGGGATGAGACACAATAATTGTTCATTTATGGCAGACACCTGCGGACAATCTCACTTGCAAGGCCCTCATGGAGTTCACAGGTAAAGATGATAGAGATTGTTGTGTAAAGAATGGAAAAAATATTGCTTGAGAGAGAGGTTTAAACCCAGCCTACTATCTCGCCTCCATAATCAGATTGTCTGTTTCGGAAAGTCACAGAAATTGTCGAGCCCTCCTACCCGATTCCGACCCGGGAGTGTTGCAAGTGGAGGGGGTTTCCGACGCTGTTCGATTGGAGCAAACCAGTGCCTTAACAGGTAGCGTTCCCAGCAAGATTGATTGACTAGCTACAGTACAAGAGGCCTTCAATGGACTTCTACAAATGTCCAAAGAGTTGGCTTGGATGGGTTATGAACTTTCCTTTTGAACCCCTGTGCTCATTGCACATTTTATCTTATAAGACTATTATTTTATAAGACTTGAAGTGATGACAGAAAGCACTTCAGACGCGTCACAGTTCTGAAGTCTGAAGCTTCTGTCTTCCAGTCCAGAAGATGGATATTGGGATTCAACCTCTGGCTCAGTTCGCTCTGGATAAACCATGCCATCAGTTTGGTCTGTGCTCTAAAGCCTTTTCAAGAGCTTTACCTCCACATGCAACCTGGTAGGTCATGTAACACAGAACACAAATTAGAGGCTGAGACTCTTGCCACTACTGGTCGCATTTATAGTCTTTATATTTCAAAATAGACTCTGTGAATTAGTTTTAGTGCCAACGGGCACCCTTAAATCACACAATTCCAACAAGCTCACTGTTGATTCTTTGAAATCCACTGTGATCTGTATTGAGTCTCAAAGCATAATTCAGCCTTCAATAAAGTAGTTTATCAAGATCAACATTATCCACATAACGACTTTAGGAAAAGAGTCTAAAAATACTTGTGATAAAAAAAATGTTCCGAAAATAGAGCCAAAACTTGAGAAACAAGAGTAACAATTGAACAAAACAAAAATGTAAGGTCTATTTCAGACACTTTGAATAAGTAAGAAAAAACAAATGTTAAAGAAAAGTAGAGAGACTACTGGAATAAAACAGAGCAGGGCAGATTCTACTGCTGCATGTAAACATTTTGACAAATCCAGCCATCAAAGGTTGAATTATTGATAAGCAGAATATAAGATCAAGCGCTTCGTAATCTCTGTCCAAATTCAGCAGCCAATGTGACTTTCCAAACAGCCTGAGCAAAAACATGTTGCTGAATGAATGAAAGCTGTTCATCGTCTGCAAACACAAACTGAAGAGCCGAAAGGCCCAGCAGCTCTAATGGTGCCCTCGTCTGTGATGGATGAAGGATAAGTTACTCACTGCTGAAGTCCAATGAACTCTGAGAGATAAATCATTCAGTTCCAGCTAAAAACACGACATCTGCAGATAGCTGAAAGTATGTAGTGTTCTTGGTGTTGGCTAACAAGCGTCAATGCCACTGAGGCATTTCATGAAGCTGCTGAATTACACTTTGATTCTAATATTGCCTGATAGTAAAGTAGAAGTGTTCATTTCGATCTTTAGGCTACTTGGGAGCAGAGTAAATGACTTATGTATACAAGAGCTAAAAGGCTATCAATTCTGAATAGCAAACGAGAGACATTAAGGCAGGAGGGGGAGGCCACCAAATAATGTATACTTTCAGGACTGCTGCCCCCTTCAGCAACCTGGAAATGGACTTGGATCCAAACAGAGAGAGAGAGAGAGAGAGTAAGCACATGCTCCAAACAGTCTGCTCGCCATAAAGTTAATAAAACATGCCTCTACTCAAGTTGGCAAAAACGTAGTATCTGCTCATAGTGGCGAGACTGGCGCTGCCTCAAGTCAACAAGTTGAACAATCATTCTGCCAGTTGACCCATTGAAGAGCATGACAAACAATCTGCCAGAGAGCACAGAATATGATTACTCGGATAGTCAGTTTTTCCTGGGCGTTTAGACATTGTGCTCTCATCCCTACTCGTCATATTTTGGGCAGAAGCTTCACGTGTAGTTAACGTTGTGAAATGGTCGCTGGTTAGGTTCAGGAAACAAAACTACTTGGGTCGGGTTAGAAAAAAGATCATGGTTTGGGTTAAAATAACTATGTTTGTTACATAAATTAAGCTACTGACGTAACATTATGGGAACCAGTGACATAACATCACGTGACATAATGTCGCCAGTAAAAAAAACGTCACTGCCGCCGCTACCCTGGGTGAAAGTCACTCGTTTGTTTGACCCATTCACTTGCGCTTAGCGGACTTTCTCACTCTTTATAAACGTCCATTGCTGTAAGTGACTAATAATGAGGTGGCTGGGCTTACGTTGGGATTAGTTGAAAGCCTGGTGCGTCTCATAAAGACGCCTACAGCCACTGCCAAAGCCTCAAAATATGACGAGAGTGAGTGAGACCAGACTGGTTTATCTCTGTGTTTAAAGAATGCACATGTTGGTGAGAATGTGTTGTTTTCAGGTACAAGTGAGATAATGAAATATGATCCAGGAAGCCTGGTTCGAGTACTATATTCATGACTTTGAAGGTTCATCAGACACATCTCATTGGTTTATATTACTACGACATAGGATTGTGCAACTCTGGAAAGTTATCATGTTGATGATCATTCTATCCCCCATACCGACAATTGCAAATTAAACAGTATAAATGCACCACTCAAATTACCAGGAATGTGCGCTGGCTTTTATTTTTTTGGGCCAATGCAGCACCAGATGATGGTTTATTGCTTTGCGGCAAAATTTGACCTAGGTTTAACTGTTTTGTCAAGCAACGCCAATATGGCAGCCAGTCAACCGGTGTGCCATCCAGTTAGTTGGTCAGTCAGTGAGTTGTTGCAACATCATAGTGAAAATATCTGAAGCATATGATGTATGTGTTTACACCTCTCTCGCTCTGTCTGTCTGGCTGTGTTTTCATCCCTTGTTCGCCCCTCAATCTCCCCTGTGTGATTGTTTCTCCACCTGAGTGCCTCTCTGTCTGCATTTCTCTGCCTCTCTTTAGTCTGACTCACCTTCTCCTCTGAGAGTGTGTGACTATGTTCACTAAACGTCTGGTCTCTTCACAGTTTCTCACAGCTGAACAGGCGGTTACTCCACATCAGCGTGTGACTCACAGATTCATTGATGTGACTGTATATTCATTCATTAAATTCTCTAAAGGTGTTACAAGCAGGCAGCAGTGTTTAAAGGGGAAGTTTGGTGATATTCTATCTTTCTTATTGTCAACAAATCCCACGACAAGACTATAGTATGCTGTCAAGTATTCTGATATATCTTCTTCCTCTGTGCTATAGAGCTACATTGTTGCACCAAATGTGGATGAATCCACCGCTAAAAACTAGTTACCAACGCATGCATTATTTCCTACTGTTTGAGTAATGTTTGATAAAAACTAGAGTGAGCAGCTGTTTAAGGAAATGACTGACCTGCATCACCATGTTGTTTTAAATATTTGGACAATTACCAGGTCAGGGCCGTTCATATGTGGTTTTGGAACACAAGCTGATGAAAGTTAAGCAGCAAACTCCTGGTTTAGAAACCAAGGCCTTTATATTTCTGCAAAAACCTCCATTTAATTCCAAAAGAAAAAGTAAGCGTGTGTGTGTCCCACATCAGATCACACAGGGTGTGAATTTTGGAAGTGTGACTGATTAGGAGACATCATAATTGCATTGCATTTCCCGTGGAGATTCTCTATTTTGTTACACTTCATTTCGCATTCAATGCACAGTCTAGACCAGACTAATTGAGTGTCTATGGTGTTGATTCACACTATTAACCATCTGCGCCTTTTCCTCTCTCTGCCCCTCTTCTCATCCCTCTATCTCACCCCCACTACCTCATCTCCTCCCTGTTTCTCTTCTCTCTGCAGGAGTTTGGAGGACTAGTAGGATGCTGAGTATCTCTCCTCCTCACCACTGTTCTCCACCCTGCCCTTCATGACCTGAGAGCAACAACACAGCGGGAGGAACGAAACACCAAAAAGAGAGAGGAAGAGGAGGGCAGAAGGCCAGGGAAGGAAGGAAGGAACACACTTTTTTTTTGTTGTTGTTTGTTTTCCCTTTCCCAAATGGCGGCGACGGAGGCCAGTGCGCCGCCGGTGGTCCAAGAAGACGGGAAAACCCCTGAGAGCAAGCCGACGGAGGCGGAGCAACCAGCTAAAAGCGCCAACGCAAACTCAGAGACTGTCAACAGCGAAGTTGTCGATAAAGATGGCACCACTGTCAACAGTGAGGTTGTCGAAAACAAAGAAACTGTGAATAATGACACAGCGGTGGTGACTGGAGCCGAGGAGGGAGAAGCAGCAGTGAGCGGGGAGGCGGTACCTCCTCAGAGCTCGGAAAGTGCCTCCTCCGCTGAGCCCAAGACCTCGTTCCTGGACTCCTTCCTAAATAAGAGCGGCCTGGGGAAGGTGATGGGAGGAAGGAAGAAGAAAGAGCAGAGCACAGCCGCTGGAGGAGGAGAGGAGAACGCAGCTGAAGGAGGGGAGAAAGAGGGAGAGAAAGGAGCCGAGGAGGCTGTAGCAGCTGAGGGAGGAGCAGAGGGAGGTGCAGAAGGAGATGCAGCAACAGAGAAAGCTCCAGAAAATGGGGAGAAGGAGGAGGAGAAGAAAGCAGAGAAGGGCAAACCGGCGGAGGCTAAATCCACAGTTCGGGATCTGATCAGGAAGCCAGTGGCGAGGATCTTCTCCCATCGTAGCACCGAGAAGAAGGACGGCGCCGCCGGAGAACCCCAGAAACAAGTAAAGGTTCGATCCAAGTCCCTGGACCGTCTTGAAGATCCTGAAGCACTTAATGCCACTGCAGATTCCACCATAGAGGAGGGAGGAGCAGCAGGAGGAGCAGAGGGAGGTGCAGAGGGAGGCGCAGAGGGAGAACAGAAAGCGCCGTCCTCCTCGGCAGCCACCAAGCACATGAAGCGCTGGCACTCCTTCAAGAAGCTCATGGCTCAGAAGGCTCACAAGAAGAGTGGAGGAGGAGGAGAGGAAGTAAAGGAGGATGGAGGAGAAGGAGGAGAGGGAGGCGGAGACTCCTCTACGCTGGACTCCAAGGAGTCAGGGCAGAAGAGGTGGAAGCTGAAACGCTCCTGGACATTCCAGGGCCTGAAGAGGGACCCGTCTATGGTCGGCATCAGCGGAAAGGCGAAGGGCTCCGACAAAGACACTGCTGACAACACGAAGCCAGAGGAGGAGACTGCAGTGGGAGGAGCTGAGGGAGGAGAGGAGTCTAAGGCAGAGGGAGAAGCAGAGCAGGCCAAGACAGAGGAAGGGGAGGAAAAGGCTGAGGGAGGTGAGGAAGAGAAGGCAGCAACAGCGGGAGGTGGGACTGTTACGCAACACGCTAACGAGATCTGGACCTCCTTCAAGAAGCGCGTCATCCCCAAGTCCAAACGCGCCAACACAGAGTGCACCCCCAGTGGGGAGGAGGATGCAACTGCAGCTGCCGCCTCAGGTGAGATGACGCCTTACAAAAAAGCAGCATCTGGTTGGGGCTACATTTCAGATGTCTGTGAGTTGTTAGCAGTTTCACCAAAGATATATTTCCCCTCCATAGTCCCTTTCACACATACAATCTATACCTGAGATGTATAGGAACATTTCTTGCTTGGGATCAGGTGTGAATGGGAGCAGGGATCGATATTCTGGGAAATCTGTAACGCCAATTTCCAGCTTCAAGACATCGTAACACGGTAGTGTTGTGTTTGTGAATTAAAGCAGTAATATTGCAGGGACAATCACGTAAAGAGTTACGTCTGTCTGACCAAAGATATCTTCACATGGAGCAAGCAAATCAATCACATGACTCCATTGAAGATGTATTTGAATCCCCGAGTTTTTTACGGTTCAGCATTTTCCCTTGTCTCACACACTTGTTCAATATTAAATACATTACAAGAACATTGGCAGCTGACAAAAACATATCCTTGTCTGTTATCTCCCTGAAATTAAAAAGAGACGTCTCACGCCGTGTACATCTGGCCTTGCCCCATCTTCTTCTTCTGTTAAGATTTATGGCGGTTTGCATCCATAAGTGTTGCATTACCGCCATCTGCTGGACTGTCCATTGACCCATCTATTCCAGCATTGCCATGGTATGTGTGAAAAGGCGCAAGACGGAAATATTCCTTAATGTAGTGCATGTGTGAATAGTGAAAATCACTAGTGGAGCCTGAAAGGTTATTCCATTCATTTACTGGGTACTATGTGTGAAGGAGGCTTAAAACTTCTTAGACTTCATTCAAACATCAGTTTGAAGCCCAAAAAGGTTCAAGTTATCCAATATTTCTCAAAACATGCAGAGATCACAAGATAAGTGTGGCAGAGCTTTCACTTTTCTTCTTTCCCACACCATTCATCAACTCATGACTCCAGATTTATCTTGTCTCACTAGAGAGGGCCCGAGCCTTGGGGACCACTGCTGTACAGGTACTTTGGCATCCATCAATCCAAGTATCTATCACTATTGAGTTTTTATTTCATGCTAACAATCATTTCATAAAATACTGTAGAAGAAAACCTTACATATGTAGTCAAGAGTCTAAAATGGCAGGCTTATTGGTTGGTATCACAGTTCAACAGGGTTCACCATGGACACCGTTAGACTCAGAATCTGACAGCGTGTTCACATGTCTGTCCCTATCCGGGGGGCAGAGACAGGAGATAGTGGTTTGCTAACTCTGCGGAAGGCAATGTATTTGAACATTCTCCCAAATAGAATATTCAACATATGATGTGAAATTTAAGTCACACACTGTTTTTTTACTTTTTCAATGCTCCATTTTCAATGGACAATATCCACCTTTTGGTTTCAACTCAATACATTTTTAATTCCTCTTTGTGATGACCTCATCTTCGCTCAAAAGAATGTGAAGCAAAAGATGTACAAGAAACACAAATGAGCTACTGAATCAATTGGTATTTCTATTCTGATTTCCAGCTGGAGCCAGACATTTTTCTCACATAGAGACCCAAACTGGGCTAAAAGTAGAGTAAATAATGGACTTACATTCATCAGATACTCATCATTTTCATCCATACCAATTTTAAAAAAGCCCCCCTAGTGGCCAAAAAATTATTATAGTTATCTTAATCATTGTGCTTGTGAAAAGCATAAATTTACCTCTTCTAATTTATCTTTTAATCTAATAAACAAGCTTTAATCTCAAACTCTCTTCTTCCCTGCAGGTGAGGATGGAGCAGCAGAGGAGGGCAAAGACGTCAAGTCAGCCAAGGCCAAGCGCTCACATTTTGGCCGTGCAGTTTCCCTGAAGAACTTCATCTTGCGAAAGGGCAAGTCCACCAGTGTGGACATGGGTGAGGGTGCCAAGGAGGAGGAGGAGGAGGCCACGGAGGGAGGAGAGGGAGGAGCAGCTGTGGAGGAAGGAGCTGCTGACGGTGAAGTTGCCACAGAGGAGACCAATGACAAAGATGCAGTGGAGGCCGAGAAGACGCCGGTGGCCGAGAAGACGCCGGCGGCCGAGACCGGAGGGGAGGTGGAGAAGGGAGTGGAGAAGGGGGTGGAGAAGACTCCAGCCGAAGCTCTGGTAACCAACGGGGAGAACGGCTGCTCCAACGGCACGGGGGAGGAGAACGCCACACACAATCACGAGGAAGAGGAGAAAACAACGGGGGGAAGCCCCATAAAGAAGAGCAAGGAGGCAGGAGGAGCGAAAGAGGAGGCCAACGCCAAGATCATCAATGCCACGGCAGCCGTGAACAGCGGTGAGTTAGAGCACGCCGACCGGGACTCTGACGAGCCACAAAACAGCAGCAGCAGCAAAGAAGGAGATACTAACAACAGACAACAACAACAACAAGTACCAGTACTAACAAATGATAGCAGTAAACAAACAAAAACCAGCAGCTGTCAAGATCCTGAGCTAGCACTAGCCGTTAGCAGGAAGGGAGGGGAGGCAGAGTCTCCACAAAATGGAGGTTGTCACGATGGTGCAAAGTCATGTGACCAGGGAGAGAGGGAAGGGGAGGAGGAGGAGATGAGGAAAAGGGATCTTCGAGAGGCAGCGGTGGCCATCGTTCAGAACGTGATGTCAGCAGCAACTGACCAATTAGAGAGGGAGCTGTGTGTTGACAACGGTCTGAATGGGTGTTATGACGCTGACATTTGATACTGAGTACACACGTGATAACACAAACACACACTTATGCACACATTTATGTGGAAGTGCACTGTTAATGTAAGTTAACACTTGCATGAAATACACTTAAATGTGCCAAATATAAAGTTACACATGTTAGCACAGGATAGTGCAAAAACACGTGTTAAAGGAATAATTTAACATTTTGGGAAATTCGATTATTCGTTGTTTTGCAAGAGTTTAATTAATTTTATGTCAATGTGTTAAGTAAAGAGCTCAACTCAGGAAGTGGTTAGCCTAGCTTAGCATAAGACCGGGAAGCAGGGGGAATCAGCTATCTTGGCTTCGTCCAAAGTCCCACTTCTCAGTGATCTTTTAGTTCCCAATTGTTTTTCAGCCAACAAGCTTATAAAATAGAGAATATACAGGGGACCCCCATGTGTATGTCCCTTGGAATAAGTTCACGTAACCTCTTTTTTATACTTCTATTGTCATAGTTACAGTATGTGAAAGAACAACACAATAGAAATGTATGAGAAAGATTTTAGATGTATATTAAAAATAGTTACACCATCTCAACACGGATTACCCATAAAATAATGCATTTACCATCAATTTAATTAGCTGCAAGTAACACTGTACCTAAACAAAAAAAGACCTCCCTGGCAGAGTGTTACTGCTTCAGGCCCCGTTAACACAGAGCGCGCGCTTTGCTGGTTGAAAATGTAAGGTGCACCGCGTTGCCTTTAAAAAAATTATTGTTGTTGAAGACATCAGATTTTTGTCCTGCATCTTTTTTCTTTTGTTTTTAGCTAGGTAACTATTGAATAAGTGCTAAAGTTATCTTCACACAAACCATGAACTGTACACTACCTAATAGTTGTTGGCTGTTTTTTAACTACAGTTAGTAAACTCCTATAGCTCCGGGTATCTGAGTTTAAGTTTTTTTAACTTGAGCGAGTAAAACGCTTCACTCTCATTGAAAAAAAAACTACAAAAAGCCGGACCAGGCTGCTTAAACGCGCTCTGTCTGATGAGGGCCTTAGAGATGTTGGTAGGTGTATTTTTTAAAATTTAAGACAGAGCCAGGCTAGATGATTCCCTCTGCTTCCAGTCTGTATACTAGGTAACCACATCCTGACTCCAGCTAAGTTGCACACACATAAGTAAAGCCACTGCCTAACCACATATACATAGGCATGTCAAGTTTTCTGGGTGATTGCATGATAAAAACTAGTTCTTCTTAAATCCCTTTAAAGAAATTGTAGTGACGTGTTTGGTAACCTGTAAATATCCAGCGAGTATTTGATAGAAGAGAGAAAGAGAGGTGGAGAGAAAAGAAGCATCTTTTTAATTTAGTCCTGCTAATTTCATTATAACGTCAAGTTCATGAACAGCCAAACAACTAAACCATTTAACAATAAGAGGACTCAGGTGGTGGGTGCAGATTCCCAGGGCAGCTATGTGGCTGACTGTTCATGAACTTGTGTAAGAATATAAATATCACATTTACTGGTCATGGCAGAGCCTGTCCCAGTGCAAGCCAACTGCAGCCCCATGAAACAGCCCTCTAAGAGGAAATTTAGCACTTCCATGTTTGAGTCTCAGCTTTTATTTGGTGCAGTCTATCATGACCTCCAGACATGAATGGATTAAGCACTGATGTGAGGAAATACAATGATGGAGATCAAATATATTACATCTCCTGACATTTTAAGCTTCTTTTTTTTATATTCATCTAGAGGCGTTTTTTTTTTTTCTCAGCTCTTTTCCAGCAAAGCTTCACTTCTCGTTTGTATCGTTTTACACGTTCCCACCTGGGAGCCGAAGCTCGAAGCTGCTGGACGCTGAGCATGAGGAGGTGAAGTGACTGTGTACCAGAAGGCGCTCTGTTCCCTCCTCCATTATTTATCAATCCCGGCCTCCCACTCCATTCAAGTGCAGCGTGAGGCTCGGTGTCCAGCAACCGCCTCGCTTTGATCCCATGCAGCCCAACAGATGTTTGCAGGGAGCGCCGCGGCTCCTGCTCCGTGCGATTTACTGGAAGCCTCTTTGAAGCTCAAACTCTTTCACTAAAATTGAACTCTGTTTAACACCTATTGGTTTACTGAGGCCTGAAACTGTGTCAAGCTCTCAACGCACCAGTAACTGCTTTCTACTGAAAATAATATTCAATACAAGCTGAAAGTCACATCCGCTACACCATCAAAAGGCCATTACTAAATGAGATGCTGTTCATTGCAGGCGTTAGAGCCCAATACACAATCGCTAGAGCTACTTCTGTAAAACAAAAGAAAATAGACTTCAAACCTAAAAAGCTAGTTCAGGTCACAGTTACGCAAGTGAAATGCGAACTGTTACGCCTTTGTGATTAAAACCTTGTATTTCTTCCATCAGATGTGCATGATTCAATTAAGTGTACATTTTGTCATCTCAAACTTACTTTCTTTACATATGCAGCCCTACCTTTCTCCCACAATATATCAGTAACTATTGATAATAGGCCCATGCACCATACATTTCTGATGGAAATGATTTATTGATAGGAAAGATTACATCGACTATTGCGATATGATTCTCGTCTCTACGCAATCGAAGTCTTCCAGCCAACACTGTTAGTCAGTTCACTGTAAACTGTTTGCTAATGCATTGCACTTACAATAAGAGACTTCCTGTTTTAATTGGACTGGGCAGGGCTTCCTTCTTTCTTGTTGTCCTCCTTGGCAATGCTGAATGAGCCCAAGCGGCAGTGACACCAAAATGATGATTATCTCAGGAACATTTTTGCAAGATTAACTTATCGAGTAAACACAGACAATTTTAAGACCAATGATCATACTGAGCATGTGATTATGTTTTCAAAGGGAAGTAAAGTACACAGTATGCTCAGAATTCGTGGCGAGACATACAGGCAAAAAAAAAGTATATATGAACTGATCAATTTTGAGAGTTTGGGCTATTTTTCCTCCATAACATGTCTTCTGTTAGACTAGTGGAAAGAAAACATCCAAAATACACATCAAGGGGTTTATTTGACCAACTTTGCCTATTTGTGTCGGTAGATTTCACCTAAATTCACCCAAATTTAGAATTACATAATGCCTCATTTGCATATTTAAACATAACATTTCAGAAAACTTGAAGCCTAATACAAAAAAATTATTTGTAAGTTTAACTTGGGAAGTTTCATGGTGATATCTAAAGACTTTTACTCTATTCACCTGTAGTATCTTGCAAAATGTATGGAATTTTACCATACATCTTTAAAAGTCAGATCTCTCAAAATGTTTTTTCTCATACTCAGAAAGGCCAGAAATCTCCACTTCAGTAGCACTTACATACACCAAACTTTCCATTCTTCAGCTGAGAGGCAGCTGTCTGCTCGCTCTAACTAGCTGTAGCTTAGATAGTTAGCTCTCTGTTTGCTCTGGAAGAGAAAAGCTGGTTTAGCAGACATCAATAGAGTTTACTCCATCAACGGATTAGTGGGCAAAATCAAAGTGTCACAGAGCCTCTTCAATGAGCCAGATTAACTAGCCTTGTCTCTCTGTCGTCTCTCCCTCTGGGGGGAAGTAAACAGAAAGACAGATGACATACCAGTGGATGCTCAGGTTATTTGATATCAGGGAAAAAAACCTTCTCTGTAAGGTCAAGAGTGTGAGCTCTGAGCACAAAGTACAGTCGAAACATAACAGACAAAGAGAAGGAAAAATAAGGCACAAATACAGGTACATCAGGACCAAGTGAGAGACAGACAGGCAGGCAGACAGACAGACAGTTCCTGGTGGTTATCATGTGATGATGATGATCCTCCATTATAATGTACAATATTTTTCTCATGAAACTGTTGTGTTGTTGTTGTTGTTGTTGTTTGCTTTGTGTATGTCCTTAACACGAAACATAACTTAAACTAACACAACACTAGAGAGACTAACATTTGTACTAAACCACTAAACACACATATAACCCTTTTTATATGACTGTTTATTATTATTATTATTATCCTTTTTCCAAGACCTATTTTTTAATACATTTTTTCAATCTCTTCTGTTATCATTTACCAGACAAAAAGGCGGGAAACGTGTGAGGCCACACAAAGAGGATTAGAACTGCCCGGGATTCGCTGAGCAAGGAGCTCTGAGCCCCACCCCCCCTAACTCCTCCCCTTTCCTCCCCCTCCTTCCCCTCCTCTCTCCCTTCATCCCTCTCCTTCCTTCCGAATAAACAGAGTAATCACGTGTTAACAGAGCACCATTGTGAGAAAGAGAGAGAGAGATTGAGAGAATGAGAAAGATGCAATTCATGTAGATGAGAAGCGAAAAATAATAATTACTCAGAAAGCAATAATTCAAGTCCCCCATCCACCCATCCCTCCATCCATCCATCCATCCATCCCCTCCGATACATGCATACATACATACAAACATGTACATCCAGTGTTTTTATTTTTTCTTTGCTTGTCTGTGAGATTTTATATTGTCTACGAGAGAAAACAAAAATGCAGAAATGTAAAAAATGAAAATCGAGACATTACACCCCCCTATTTCCCCCGCCGCACTATTTTTCTCCATGTCGAGCTACTTAACTCTGCTCTCTGTCTCTACCGACTCCTGATTGGTGGATTTAAAGAAAAAAAGAAAGAAAAAAAAGACTTAGTTTTATATTGACGGCCATTTTGGTTTATAGTCCCCCTCAACCCCACTTCGCCCCCCTCTCCCTATTCGTCCCATTAGATATTTGACAGTACAGCAGGACCATGTTGCTACAGTATATAAACTGCCCTGAGGACTGCTACTTCCCAACCAATACTGCAATGTCTTCAGCTCTGTGTGTTTAATGTTTTTAGACTGTTTTATTGTGTACATGAATTAAAAAAAAAAGGAAAAAAACCATCAAATATTAAAGTCAAAATGTTTTTTTCTTTTTCCTGTTTGGTTTGGATTCGCGCGTTTCTTTCTTGTTTTATTTCTTTAAAAAACACATCTTCTCACTGTTACCGCATTCTGGCGATATGTTGTAATTAAAAAAAAATGATAATAATAATGATGATGTTTTGTTGGTCCAAGTTTTCACATGTCCGCTAGCAAATTGTCAAGAAAAGAATAGTACAATAAAGACTAAAATCTAACAACTAAACTGCAAGTCATTGTGGGGTTTTCTATTTTTATCTGGATGATTGAAGTGTTGCGTGCAGACTGACGGGGCGGGGCGTTATGCTGGAACACCATTGGATGCTCATTAATCTGTGTATCGATAATCTCATCCTTTTATGTAATGGGTGGAATAATAGAAGATTTCTTTGTATTAAAGTAAATCTGTATGTATTATCTGGCAGCAGCCTGCTGGTGTTTCATGTAGACAGGCGGTGACGTCCATATGCCAGTCACGGGCCCTTCACACCACCGCTGGTACATACAGTATCTATGTTCCACACATTCAGATAGAACTCTAAAAGGACACTGTGACCTTTAGCCTTTTAAGCACACCATGTTTTAGTGAATTAAGAGTTTATTTACCATTGAAATTTAAGTTGTTGTAGCTGATTGTAAATGGTTTCATTCACATATAGAAAGGACTGGACGGAGAACATGCAGCTAGGGTAAAATAAAAAATCACAGTCAAGGGAACCTTGTACACTTGACCCCAAAGTCCAGTTTGTTTGCCTAGTGTAAAAACTGTGTCCCCTACTCGGGCACAGTTTGACGAACCACTTGAAAAGGTGCATTCGAGTGCCGTCCATGTGCACTTGCACTGTTTGCATCAGGTGTGAAAACCAACTGCACCGACACACGGAAGTGGGCCACTAATAACCACGAGTAGCAGTCAGCGAGTAGTTTTAAATGCAGTTTAAATTTCTCAAGCCATCAGTCTCCGAAATCTGCATGTGCATGCAACATGCGCCGATCTCATCTGAACTGCACGGCCATGGGTGATGAAGCAGGAAGTCATGCGAGAGGTTGGCTCTTGTTTCCAAAATATTAACAATAATAGACATAATACAAAGGTCGACTGCAGTGTCTGAGCTTGGTGGCTTTTCGACACTAGCAACAACGTAAACAAATGTCACGTATATCATGACACAAGTATACTGGGCTAGAGAACAACGTTACTAATGAAGCCAGGCGGCTGGGGAGTGAAGAGGGGGGGCAATCGTACTCAGACACGGTACAAATCAATCCTACCTAATATGAGATCGCCCTTAGTGTTCTGGGTCTGTCTTTTATAGTTTGGTCAAGTTCTAATAAAGGGAAATCATAATGTTAAGCATAAAGTCATATTTTAGATCATTCATTTTCCAACTCTTTGTCAGGAACATGCAAGTCATCTGAAAAGGTCAAAACCACTGAACCACTGAATTTCGGGGAAACATGAAGGTGTCTTACCATGAGTTTCCTCCTCCCTGGGCTAGACTAGAGACATTGGTAATATCTGCATTTGAAATTAAAATCCTAAATTCATCAAAAAGTTCAATATAAGGTGGGAAAATGTTCTGAGCACCAACACGTTGAGGAAGAGGAAAGAAAAAAGCTGTAGTAGTAAGAAAAGTGTTCTTTTTTATTGACATAGTGGGAAAAAAGAAAAGACAAAGTAGGTTTCCAAAAAAAAAGCTTTAGCCAATGCTTAGCTCCTCCTGTCTCCATGTTCCCTATCACCATTTTAAATTAAAATAACAGTTTTTCCCTAACCGTCTCAGCTTCTGGAGTTTATACATTTTCTGGGGGATGCTTGTCCTCAAAGCTCCTGCGTGGGCTCGTTCTCTCTTCTCGAAAGTGTCAAAGAGCCAGAATCATTTGTAGTCAAGTCTGTCCAGCAGCATCTTTACACTGTTCCTGCGTTGTAGCAAGTACATGTACAGTCATTTGAACATTGGTTGCACATTACAAGCATAAAAAAAATTACCCGTTTCGACATTTGTTGGCAGGTCTTGAGAGACAGAAATATAAAAGGTACATTTCGCCTGTTTTGTAACTTTTCTTTCCTTCAAAAGATTATCTATCAGTTCTGTTGTGGATGTCTGGTAGTACTGGGGAGCCTGGGGAATATGAGAGCCAAAGCATCATTACTGAGATCATGTCGAGTGCTCGGTGGGGAAGCGTCCTGTCAATGTGTCCTTGAGCCAAACACTGAACCTGCTTGCTCAGTGTAAGCAGGTGTGAATGTGTGCTGCTGACAGCACACATTCACAGTACACCTTTAAAATGAACAAAGGAAGCTGCAAGACATGTCGGGCAAACGTTAGATGTTCAATCACAATGTGAGCACGTCAGGAGGACCGGGAGAGGTCATACAGAGGTCAAAGTTCAGGATAATGTTGTCTGTCACAGTGACTCAGGTCAAAATGTGCAGTCTATCTGAACTCATGTCAGTTAACCTGGTTCTACAACAGTACTGTCGGAATGGGAATTTAATTTGATTTTCTTGATTTGAGGTTTACAACTTTGCAACGTTACCACAATTCTAAAAAGTGTGCAGCGAGGATACAGACAAAACTAATATTGTACATTAAATGTTAATTATCTCATGTATTTCTGTAGTTCAGTTAAAGTAAAGTAAACTAAAGTAAAGTAAAGTAACTAAAAGTAGTAATACCACAATATAGAAAGTAAAAGCTACGCATATGCATCATATATATTATAATATTGGATCATATTTATTGATGCATTAATGTTACTTTAATGATGCAGCTGGTAAAGGAGGAGCTTTTGAATTTCACCAAGAGATCAATAAAGTTTATCTTAACCTACAATAATACATGATAAATGATTTGTTGATTACATTTTGGATTATATTTATATATATATATATATATATATATATATGTATATGTATACTGTATATAAATATATTCTTTGTTTATTTATTTTTTATTTGAACCTGCGCTCCTGCATTTTTCATGTGCACAACAGTAACACATTAAGAGGTTCATGTTCTTGATAATCTTATTTCAATAAAATAATAATAATAAATTACATTTAGCCCCTGTATTATAAACAGTTTAGATTGTGTCATGTGGATAGTGTTTATTGGTTTATATTCAAGGTTTAAAGTATAATGTATTGTCATTCTCTCAATATATAATATTCAGTATGCAGGGGAAAGAGATTACGTTTCTTCAGTATTAAGAACAAATATAAAAGACATAAAACCACAAGTGGATTTCCGAACGGGCCTACCGGGCCCCTGTGTGAACCCTCTGTGTTATCAGGTCACGGCCCGTTCGTTAGATGTTTTGTGTTGTGTTTGTACTTCCTGTTTTATTGTGTTAACTGCATGTTCCCTCTCGTGTCTGTTGTTCTTACTTCTGGTCCCCAGCTGTCTCCACTCTGTTCGTTAGTGTCTCCACCTGTGTCTCGTTGTCCCCTCCCACGTCCTGGTGTATATAGTCTGTGTGATGTTTGTCCTTTGTTGCCAGTTCGTCTTCGTTCATTCATGGCGAGAGTTCCAATGGTCTTCCCGATTCCTTTGATCCTGTTTCCATGACCTGCCTGTTGTTCTGCTACGCTGAGGACCTACCTGTGCATTGACCCCGTTTCTGTGACCCGACTCTGCCTTTGGACTCTCCCCACATGTTCTGTGTGTCTTGCTGTTGACCCGTGTATCGACTTTGCCACCAAGATCTAGTAAAGTCTTTCTTCCTCATCATCGAGCTGTCTCTGAGTCGTGCTATTGAGTTTCTCTCCCTGTGTGTACTGGTCCTACCGTTAAATGTGTGAACTATGCATTTGCGAGTCATGGCTCATGAAGGCCCCATTATGTTATAATCTAACCCCCTGATCTGTCTGAATGGGGACCCCTCCATCATAAAACATCTACAACTGGATGATCATACAGTAGATTTTTTGTAGGGCAGGGTGGGATATCTGTATTTGAGAAGTTGAGACTGCTACATTGAAACATTATGCATGCCAGATTGATTTTTTTCTTTTTGTGGTGTATCACTTGACTGTTTGCTCCTTCATATGCTTTAGTGTTAGGCCGTAACTGGGACAAGTGAGATTCCTTACATCAACATAAAAAACTATGTTGGGTAATTAACAGGGGCCCACCTCTTGCAAAAATCAGAGGATGGCCTATTTAATGCCCAGTGTTGGGGAGTAGTAAACATGTTTCATATGTCGTTTTACTTCCTGTCTTTGTGTGATTTCCCGCCTTTTGTGATTGTTTGCCCCACCCTGATTTGATCCTCGTGTGTGTGCGTATATATATATGTATGAGTATATGTGTGTGTGTGTGTGTGAATATGTGTGTATATATATATATATGTATATGTATGGGTATATGTGTGTGTGTGTGTGTGTGTGTATATGTATATATATGTGTATGTATATGTGTGTGTATATGTATATATGTGTATATGTATATATATGTGTATGTGTATATATATGTGTATGTGTATGTATATGTGTATGTATATGTATATGTGTATGTGTATGTATATAAATATGTGTATGTATATAAATATGTGTGTATATGTGTGTATATATATGTATATGTGTATATATATATATATATATATATATATATATATGTATATGTGTATATATATATATATATATATGTATATGTATGTATGTATATATATATATATGTGTATATGTATATGTATGTATGTATATATATAT